>BRZM01001278.1:215080-254101 GCA_033238685.1 Lates japonicus | reverse complement strand
TTGATTATGCCTTCGTTCAATTTGCATGTTGCTCAAAGCAAAGTCCTTTTGTATTATTCCTATATGTCCTCACCTCACTTCCAAGGTGTTTTATAGGTGCTCTCAGCTCAGACTCACAATTTAGGCACAAAGTTGGAAATGTTTTCCAAAATGTAAAATATTCATGCAGTTAGTCGACATTTACCAGCAGCAGCATAGTTTTATAGAAATTACAGCAGGAAGCTTGAGGCTCCCATTAAAACTACTCATTTATGCTAGGGCTGAAACTGTCCCAGTTACTAAACAGCAGATTACCTAGAAGTACTGCTTACTCCTTTGAACGGGCGATTAGCCTCTTGGAGTTGGTGCAAACTCTAATTATGAATGTTTCCTACCGCATATATATTTTCCAGTTTGTTGTACTTTTCTGAACAAAGGTCTTCAATATTAGATGTACTGTCTAGTACTGCAGCAGCTACGTCATCATAAGGACCATGGTGAGTTTAAAGTGTAATGACTCATTTAAATAGAAGCTGAAGAACCATGTATCATGTTGACTAACCTCTAGAAGCTGTGGATTAGGAATATTAATAGGCAAGACCTACTTGCACTTCTGTAATATTGCCACTGGGGAATCAAGACATATTTTCTTACAGCGGATCAATCAGATCTTTGTAAATATCTTAGTATCAGGCAGTATCAGATATGACTGCTTACACTCCCAAGTGAATGTGAATTCTGTTAATGTATGATATGCGTTTTTTGTCTCAAACTGATGCCAGCAGGCAGGCTACAGACTATATATTTTCTATTACTTGAACATAAAGGAGGAGACAGGCGTACTGTAAGAGTGTGCGCAGAGGCAGAATGTGCACTTTTGAGTCCTTTCTTCTTTTCAATTACTTGAGATTCGATAAACAGCTTTTATAGGACTTGATGTTGTATTTATTCACGAAACAATGCCACAAGTTTTTTATTCCACTTTCATTAATATAGATACCCTGTAAGTTATTTTACTTGCATGAGGGAAACTAGGTTCACTAGGGTGTTTTTACTATGACTGTGGAAACACCCAGGCTACTGCCAGTAAGCATCTCATTAGTGCTACCTTCCGACAGCAGCTGTGCTGCTCGAGATTTGAGCGAGTCCCGGCTCTCAACCGTCACTGTGAGCCGATGCCGACCGCCGCTGGGGAATCGTGGCTCGAAACAACGGCCGGGCACTTTTCCATGCAGGTGTTGATGCGTGTCGCACGTAAGTAGCAAGCAGGGGCTGCTTACAGTGGTGATTCAGCAAATGCAGCATCTGTGTAATTGGCAGCCTGAATGCTGTTTCAACCATAATGTCTTAGCATAGGGAGGTGAATGGATTTTATTTCAAATAAAAGCAGAGACACTGCTTTGTTTTCAAGCATTACATATAGATTTGTTGTATCACCGGATGATTTATTATTTGAATTCAATTCTGAAAATGAAAAAAAAAATAAATTAATTTATTTCTTTAGAAAACTCAATATGAAACTAGGCTGTGTATTTCTCCACCCAAAAGAAACAAAATAAGCCTTATTTCAGAGTCAGAGAAATTGTTTAGGCATTTCAGGTGGCAAATAAAGTAAAATTAAAGAAATTTTAAGTACTAGTGCGAGAATCAAATGCCTAATGATGATTTAATCAGTGATGTCATCAAAGTTTGTCTCTCAATTCAATAAGAAAACATAGTTAAATGGAGAATTCTCTCTGTTTATTTTCATCGACATATTTAAAACAACTTTTTCTGCACTTCCTTCCGGGTGCTCAGCAGTACAACCATGAGAATACAGAGGATGAGCAGTTATTGAAAATGAACAGACAGACAGACAGAGAGCATTTTACCAAGTATTGGGCGGTGATTGTAGCCTGTGTGAAGGTCTAAATCTAGGCAGACACTGTGATCAGTCCCTATGTGTTGTGTGTGACATTCGCGTTTTTAATGAGTTTCAATGCCGATTTCTGCACTCACGCTGTACAGATGGAACTGACCCAACCACAATGCACGTCAGTTTTGTACTCTTTTAATTCAGTTAAGTTTATTCATATTCAGTAATTAAAAATAGGAAGCCGGCAGTATTATTTTTCCTATTTCTATGAACAGAAAGTGCATTCAGTTTGTAATGTGTATAATGAGTCACTGAGGAGAAACTGTTTTTGTTTTGACATACATGTATCATCAATTGCAGCTTCAATACTAATTTAATACCTGTTACATCATTGTTACGCTTGCAAATATAAGTTCAGTGACCAGCCCTTGATACACAGGAATCAAAGGCCTAAGGTCTGTCACCATCAAGCCCCAATAATAATAAATAATGTTACCACTTCCATAGCGTTACCATATAAAACAAAGACATTGCACAAAGCTACACAGGAAAACTAGAGTTCAGTGTTGATTTAAAAGTCATTACACCTGCTCAGCCTGCCTGTAACCACTGGCCAGGATATTACTGGCTGATCTAATTATCTATATGCTCATGATACAGCTGGGCTGTGTGTAAATCACCGCTAGACCCATTGAGGTTATTATCTGTGGCGGTAGTTCTCTAAATTATTCTGATATAAAATGGCAATTTCGGTTTATATACCGCGGTGTGACTTTTTCTCAGCACACACTTTTCATTTGTATTTTGAGTGTATACTGTCGCAGGCCATGTGAATGTCGGCGAGTGCGGACAAATCAGCGCAGAGCTTAACATGCACTATAGTTAGGTTTGTCAGCCTCTGAGTGCCTGGAGTATGTGTGTGTGTGTGTGTGTGTATCTAAAACGTATGCGAGTGTCGCCTGTGCATGCACATTTCAGATTTGTGAACCCCTTTTCTTCCAAGAACATCCATCATGTCAAAGGCAGCTGCCTCTCCTCCTCTCAGGACTTTCTTAGGCTGAAAAATATCTTCTTCTTGCAAAGATAAACATAAAAATGTAGGAGGCTTGCTTGTGGCGAGGCTCACTACATAGAGCATGCAACACAGGAAATCTTGTATAGGAGCTTAGAAAACACTACATTGCTGTTATGATTTCTTCATAATAGCTATTTCCCCGGATGCATTCTACACTTAAAATACATATCTTTTTGATCAGTTTCACAGAACAGTTTTGGAACTAAAATATAATTGAAACAGTTTTATTCCAGTTTGTTGTATGAAAAAATAATGAACTCAAACAGCCACAATGCCTTTATCAGTCCCTGTATTTTGCTTGAACTTGTTTTTCGGGGTAGCACAGCTGGTCCCCAGTAGTATACATATAAAATAATTTAACTTATTCTGGCTTCTTATATCAGTGCCTTGTTTTGCATTCCTCTGATCACCCCCCCTATAGCATATACGATTTGGTACAATATGTGAGTAATAGAAGTCTGCACTGTAATTGGCTAAACAACAGTAGTAGAGCAGCCCAAAGGCTAAAGCTTGAGAAATAAGCGGTGTGAGTTAACTTCCGGGGCTTGTGGTGATAGACCTCATAACAGCAATGAGGCGGTGCTAGACAATTAGGAGCGCTCTGATTTCAAAACAAAAGCAGCAGGCAGGCCTGTGAGCCTTGGTGAGATACAACAATGTTAGGATAAGTAGACCTTGGTTTGGCATTTATAGCCTAAGATTAGATGGTATGAAGTCAGAATAGATTTCTTAATGCTGCATAATCCACCAGAAACATCTCATGAAAAAACCAGTGTTTTAATCTTTGTATATTCGCCATTCGCTGCCAGCAACACACAATCTCACTCTGCCTTTCCAGTTAAGCAGCCTCCTACGGCCTGTCGCTGAAGGCACAGGATCGTGTTCAGGGGAAAATAACGTGAGATAAATTGGCGGTGCTAATCACCATCTGTGCAGGCGCGGTGCCACCAAGGTGAGGCACCAAAGCGAGAACAGCTCACGGGGCGAAAGTGCAGTCTCTCTTCCTCCAGGAAAAGTGCCCATCAGAGGGATGCTGGGATGCATCAGGCATCCACGGCTTCCAGAAATGATTATGGCAACTTCATGTGAGAAATGGATCGGCGGCTTTTAAAGGTGGCCTGAAGTGGCAGGAGTGATACTGGATGTTCTTTTTGTTGCCTGATTACTGGCTGTGATGTAGATATGCGGTTGTGTGTGTAGATCTGACAGCATGCCCTCAATTTTAGGTTTTAGTTTTCATAGTAGCTTTCCTAGCTTTTAATCTGGAAAAACATCCCTTTTTCTGTATTAGTGACCTCTCTGAGACCAGGTGCTTGTCTCTTCCAGCTGGGAGCCACGAGCCCATTCAAGGTTAGGCTCTGTCCTATTCAGCAGAGACTAACAACCAATACCGCAATGCAATCCCATAGCTAAACTTAATAGATTCAAGGCTCAGGGGTAAGCAGTCACCTTAAAACATTTAAATTACATGACACAGTCAGAATGAGGGTGAGAAGTTAGGTTCAAGATTAAGGGAAAAGGAAACGGAGCTTTATATTATATGACTGACAGACAGCTGTAGGGCTACTTCTGACTCTGCCAAGTGAATAAGAATGGAAAGGTGAAGCCTTCCTGCCCACAACTATTCTTGAAATTCGAGAACTGTACAGCAAAGGAAGAACTTAGTAAAACTTGTTAATCAGCATAACACCTTCACTTCTGCAGGTTTTGACAAACTGTGATTCAAACTTCTTTTTAAAATCGATGTAAAACCCTCCAATATGATATTATATTCACATTAATATTCTTTAGAAGCTAAACTTCTAGTGTAGTTAATCCAGATTTTGCAAAATCCTATTAATTTATCAATGTAATTGCTTTCAAACTTTTAAATAAATGATTTAATATCACGGCCTTTTACCAGCTCTATTCAATCTATCTAGACATCCAGATAATGGAGATGAGAGAACAACACAGAGCCCATAAAAGGAAAAAAAAACAAAAAACATCATTTTCTATAATCAGTTTCTACTGACGTGTCCCTCTTCATTATTTAAATAAAAACTCACTTAAATCAACATTGTCATACACAGTCAATCTGGTCTATTAGATAACAGTATAATAACAGTCTTCACCCAGGGAGTAAAACATGACTGCCAGTTATTTCATAAGCAGGAGATGATGTAGATTTGCTATTTCAAATCACGCCAGTTCACCTGGTAAGTCGCATTACCATTTATCAAGGCAGAGTCTTTGCCGCATGATCTGGGTTTGAGTCTGGACTGGACCCTTTTGCTGCATATTGTCATGTCGACTTCAAAGCTACAACTATCTCTTATAAATTTTGTCTTTTGCGCTTTATTGAGTATCAGCCCTCATTTTTTGCAGTTTTTTGCCATTAGAGTTTCTTGTACTAACATTTCCCTATTTCAATTACCATGAACATAAGCTATCATTCATCTATTGACTAAAATAGCTGGACTCCAGGGTTTTATTTTATTAAAATTATTTCATTCATAAACTGTGTTGGTGTGGCTTTCTGACCATGGCTAGAACTTGACAATGTTGCATTCATGTGATAAGACATCCAAACAGAAGAGGCAGGACTGTAGTCATCAGTGTTGGCCATTATGTGATTTATTACCATGAAACTGAGTTTGTTTAGGGCCCCTATGTCTCTATATGTGCCATATCATTTATTATATATTACCTGAGAACCAATCCTCTATAGAACTGATGTGCTACTTTGTAAACCCTGCAATTAACTGATACTAGCTCAAAAGTTCAGATAGAATGACATATCTCCAGTATATTACCAAACATATATTGAAATTCTCTCCACCACCCAGATTAATTCAAAATTTTGTATTTTGTTTTGTAGTATCATTATGTTTTATGAAATGCTGTATTTTCTCAAATGGAAGTTAACAACATGAAATATATATTTTATGAAATATTGTATTTTGAAATATGTTTTCTTGATATTATATTTTCCATAATGTTGGTGTGTGTGTTTTTTTTTATATTTACTTTGTTTATTCGTCTTTTGTGAATTATTTTATGTTTTATGAAAATCTTTATGTTTTCTGAAATATCGTTGAGCTTTGGCCGTCAGGAATACGTGAGAGAATTACACCGTCACAATGAGGGTAAAACTGTTCAGGCGCATGAGTTTTCAAAACTGTCAAACAACTGGGGCACATGATGGTGTCCTGCTTGTTGATGGCCGTGTTCCTTCGCCCGCAGCGTTAATTCAGCGATCAGTCTACTTTCCACCCACCGGAAGCGTGGCCGCGCCGACTTATATTACTTCCTCATCAAGACTCAAAGAGTCAAAACATAGTGCAGTTAAGTGATCAAAGCTCAGAAGCTATTAATCTGTCCTGTCTGCCATTTTTAAACATTTGATGCGTACCATCTTCAAGTAAAAAGTCGATATTGAACAGCAGCCTGGACCAACAATTAAATTTATTTGAAATTGCTTCTCTGTAAAACAAATCAATGGCAGCAGGAGGCAGGCCGGCTCCGGGCTAGGTGGCACACGTCGCGCGTTCGCTTTTGCATCGCTTCCTCTCGGTCACATACTTCATCACCCTGGGTGTTTTTTATAGACAGTCACATTCTGCCGCAGCTCACATTGTCAGTCAATCTCAGGTTGTCAGCAGACTTTTAACCCCTGCTGCAGAACAACTCCTGATATAAACCAGGCCATATTGATATCTAGCATTAATGTTGATATCACGAATTTACTGTCATATCATTGGCTTGTGGCATTTCCAGCTGCATGGTTCTTCTGTCATCCATAACAAGTAGATGGGATTTAAATAGGAGCCTTGTCGGATGTGAGGCCTGCAGAGGCACCACAGCGCTTGGCAGGATAGAGGTGCAGCAGCCAGGCTGAATTTGGGTGGTGAAATCGTTGCTCTTAATGCCCTGGGATGGGCTGATCTCTTGGAACTGAACCTCACCTTCTTCTGAAAGCCTTGGGCTCATATTTATGACCAGCTGCAAGGCTGAGGGAGGAATATCTGCATGTTGCACAGGTGGAGGTCTCATAAATACCTGATGGGCTGGTGGTAATAAGATAATTTGATTCAGAGAGTGAGGTTAGGTATTCAGTGAGCTGCAGAAACAGGCTTGCTATGGCTGATGTGTGAGTGTTGTTTATAATTTATACCTGAAGTAGCGGCTCATGTTTATCTGTCACAAGGCTATAGGTGTGCAGAGGATCCTTGTGAGTTAGTCGACGTTATATCCTTCGTTTCCTTCTTCCGCTTGCATCAGGCAAACGGCAGTGCCTCCAGCTCAAAGGCACTGGGGCACTTCAGCAGATTACAGGCGATCCGCCACCAGCATTGCTTACTTTTCCACATTTTGTATCAAAGGTTATAAATCATCAATACCATCTGTCATATTTCTAAATGTGTTCATTTAACCCAGTTTTAAAAGTGGATGTTAAGTATCTACAAAAGTAGTCTTTTTCAATTTCTCATACACTTAGACTATCTCTGTGTTTAGGTTGGTTCATCAACCATCCTAAACTTCACCTGTTATCAAAATTAGTAATTTAGATAGTGTTAACTAATTATCAACTTTTGTCTTCCTACTTGCTAGCGAGACTTTTTCCTAATTTTAACAACAATGTAATTACTTTTGTTTAGCATTTATCCATTCAAATTTATCCATTAGACTATTTTATTTAAATGTTTATCCATTATTTATTCACTACATCTGTTGCATGTGTAAAACAATTAAACTATTTATCAGTATTTTTTATGTAACTTCACCAATTCAGCGTTTATCATTCATCCATTACTTTTAGCTAACTGTTTATCATTACTTTTAGCTAACAATTTCAAAGCTATTTCCATTTCTTTTATTCTTAATTATGACTGTTTAAGCATATAATTTGTTTTAATGGCTATGGCCAAATATTTAGCTAAATATTTAACTTCTCTGCTGGCTTCTCATTAGCTTTCATGCAGTCTCTGGCAAAACATGACATAAAAGTTAGAACTAGCTCAGGTGTGAGCAACTTACTGGTGTATGATGATAAATGCTCCATTTGCACTAATTTTCAATCTTATGTGTCCTTCTCATACAATTTCTTTTATAACAATTATTTGGGCTGCTCTACAGTAGTTTCATACCCCGGATATAAAAAGTAGCCCTGTTGAGAGCATTGTGTATCTTACTATACTCACATTTATCTTTGCATAGATCATGTATGTGAACAGATGGGTATAAATACAGCCCTATGCTCATATACAGAGCAGATTTATCAACAAGACTACTGAGATTCATTTGGCTGCAAAACTTCTTCAAACACATAAGTAAAAAGAAAAAAAAAAGGCATCCTTTCATATTTATTTAAAACTCTACAGATACAGATACGGAATCTAGAATTTGGCCAATTTAGTTGTCTTCCAGCTGATGCGATAGGAGATACAAATCCTTGTTATGTAAGGTAGAGCACAGTGAAACCAAACTGCCGAGGGCCCAAAGCTGCATTATAAATCGTTTGAGGAAAATAGTTAATTAGTAATTGTGCATGTGCTAGGATCAAACTCTCTTTAAAACATAAGACTCTTTTTTCCATTTGAAATTTTGGGTTTTTCTAATTTCCCTCCCATGACAGGCTGCTTTTATTCTCTTCTCTATTCAGATTTTTCCATTTTATCAACATATGATCAGCAGTTGGACTTTTTATGGACAGCCTGAGTGGTCTCTTCAAATAACCACCTCCATGATGATTAGTTTCCAACTGATCCTTAAATAATTATACCACAAATGTAAAGACTGTTCTGACTCTGTTCTAAGTTATTTTTTATTTTTTATTTTAAAGTTAAAGGTCCTTCTGTACTTAAAACTTCTACTATACACTAACTATATTTCCCAAAGTGTAGGGCACCTTCTTAGAAAGAAGTTCACCCAGCCTTACTTAAAGTTTACTGCATGAACTAACACCCTTTTCCACTGCAGGCGCAAAACACCTCTCTGCTCTTTGCTGGGTCACTGACTATGATTAAGTTCCTCAGCCCACTGCACAAAGAGACTTTTAACATTGATTTATCAGGTTTAGTCACTTTCACATCACACATCACATCTGCAGCAGAGGAGAGTTGGGTTACCTTTTGTCCCCAATTGGCTCTGGATGGTATTGTAGTGTGCTAGTAGACTAAACATGGGGTTTTTCAGTCATTAGCTGTGGTCCAGACCACTCTGGCGAGGACCCGTGGGGAGTTCTTTGCCTCATTTGGGATGTAATTAATCTCTATTAAAGCCAATCCATATCCATCCTTACCTGACCCACATCTCACACACAATTTTGCGCTTCAGAACACAAACCATTTGGGGCATGCCTGAAGAGACAGCAAGGAAAAGGATGAGGAGGTGGCTCCTTTCCAGGAGGTGGGAGATGGACGATTTTAAAGGCAGGAAAAAAAGTGGAGATAAACGGCCACAAAAGATGTATAATCTCACTTGTGACATGTAAAGGCGTTTCAAGAGAATAATGGCAGGGTGTGTTTTCTCTCTAACTGCATACTTGTCAGCTTTTTGTCTCTTTCTCCTCTCACTTCTTGCCCTTCACTCTCTGGCCCCATTTCTCTGTCTTCCCACCGCCTTTCCCATCCCTTTCTGTCTCTGATAATCTAAGCCAAGCTTAAGCCTCCATCTACTCTATCTCCTTCCCTCTCCCTCACTTCCCCCTCTGTCTGATTCAGCTCTCACTGCGAGGCCCGCAAAATCCTCAGCAGAGACTGCTTGGCTGGGTCTGTGCTGTTGACAGACAACACAGCTTTAAATGTGAAAACAAGGCTATTTCGAGCAGGCTTTGCAGAGATGGAATGCATGAATTTATAGACAGAATTGGGGGGGGGGGGGCTCACAGACGTTTTCTTCACACTTGTTTGACATTTTTCTCTGAACTTGTCGACACCAAATGATTTGTGAGAACAGCATGGAGGAAAATGCAAACATTTTGTGCCTGTCACAGAGGGCTTTTATCCTGAGACATTACATATGCTGCACATAGATTCACATCAAAACATAAGTTCTTACTGATCTGGATTTCCTAATTTTCTGTAGCTCACAGCATTTGTTACTAGTTTGCAACTAGTTAAGTTTGGCAAGATAAACAGAACAATGGAGTTAATATTCAAGTCACTGCCACTTCAGTTATTGTCTACATAAAATGCCTCTTTCTTGTCCAAAATTACCTTGGGCTTCGATAAGATAACACAAATTCAGACAGAGTACCACGATGAATGCCAACTACATTTAAGCTGGACCCTTTCAGAGGAATTCATTTCTTTCTCTCTTCGCTGCCAAAAAAGGTAAAGGATTTTTATATTTTTGTAGCTTTGGCTTTGGCAGGTATAATGGTAATGCTGAAATACGTTGACATTGCTAAAAAGAAGTCAGACAGGCAAAGTGGGGCCCTAAGCCACACTTTGTTATATACATTTACATTTTCAGACAACATACTCACGTTCGAGTGAAGCTTGAGCATCTACTTGTTTTGCTTTCTTTCTTCTCTTGTTAGATGACATATCTCCTGCAGTAGTGCCGTGCTCTGATCAGTGATTGGTCAAATGTTGATTGTCAGTCATTGCAGTCTCCTATCCTCTCCTCTCAAACTCGCTCAACTGATTTGACTTGGCGCATGCGGGTATCACTAGCGATGGCGTGGGGGCTTCGCTGGTGACACTTGATTGTACCTAACTGTGCCGCATATGTCCTTAACATGAGGCCCCCATTGCACCATGAGGATGCTGGAAGTCATGTGCTGTGTATGTTGCCGTGTAGGAAGTGATGGTCGAGGTGGTGGATGTGTTATTGTGCTATTTGCATTATGTTAACGATAATCACATTTCCCCTACACTTTCTTTTCCTGTTTTCTCCAATATCCTGAAGTCGATGTAATGCCATGTTTTCATGAAATCTGTTTTCTTTTTCTATGCCACTGCCCTATTTGTTCTAATTAGATGACTGTGACGATCACTGAGTCTGCACACTGAGGAAGTCATCAGCCGCAGGGTTTGTACCTGTTAAGATACATGAACTTTAACTGTTGCTCTAACTGGTTAGTTGACAAAAAACAGTGATTTTACATCACAGAACAAGAGGGCTGCTTGAATCAACTGCTTCGATCAGTTTGTTAGTTTGTGATATTGTGTGACTCAGAAGAAGTATTCATGCAGCAACGACCATGTTCTGCAAGGTAAAACTACTGTTTTTGTCAATGGAGTCTGGTAGCAATATATATAGCAATGTTTCTGTCTAAACAAAAAGTTACTCTTGAGTCAAAAGGCCTGTCTCTATAGGACACAATTATTATGCTGCTATTATAGTGCTTATTCCGACACAATCTGTGTCTGGAATAAGCACTCACTTTGACAATTTCCCATTGGATTACATTGCAGCAGCTGTTTGCAGTGGTGGGTTTTCTTCTCTTGCTCAATGCTGCAACAGTTCCAGTTTGTGTCAGTATCAATCATTTACATCCAAAAACATGGGTTACAAAATTCATTTCCCAAATCTAATAACTGGAATTTCCCACTAACAGCGACTGACTCTCCACATGATGTGATTTAGTTTTTTATGTAATTCCATTTCTCAGCTGTTCTCAGCATGATGTTGTGTCACTCCAGCTCTGCCTGACCTCCTGCAATCATTTCATCTCCCTGGTCAATTTCTCCCTGTACCATTCTTGGGCTGATAAGCTTGCTCTGTATGCAGTCCCTCCCATCCCCCACACAAATCCAGGCTGAACGCAGGTATACAGCAAAAAAAAAGCTGACTGACAATATGAGACCTGAAAAATCCTGCGCAGTGTCGAGGCTATCTTTACGGAAAATTCAATCACACCTTGTGTGTCCGGGAGATGAATAGCTGCCATTATTCATACTCGACACAGGGTGCTCTGCATGTGTTGAATATGTGAGTGCAAGAGAGGAAACAGATTATTCCTCTACAGACTGTGCAGCTGATAAAAGTTTTTAGCAATAATCAAACACCAAAATCGATCCAACAAAGTGCTGTTACTGGGAAATGTGGGGGGGGGGGGGGGACTCTATTACCCAGCAGGCAGGCTGAGGTCAGAGAGGCTGAGGGGAAACGCAAGGTCAACTGTTACATTACAACAGAGGCTTCGTCCTCTCTCCTATCGCTTCCAATTTACTTAATACAGGAGAAGTGTTCGTCTTCCCTGCGCTCTGGAAGATAATCGACAATGAAATTAAGTGGCGGCAGGCCCGTGTCAGTGGGGGATTGTGGAGAATGTGACAGCTCAGGGCTGATGGGAGATAATTGCAGGACACAATAACTGTTGCCAAGAGAATTTGCTCCAGGCTTCTTAATGGTCATAATAACTGTAACCTTGTCTAGCAGTGTAAGGTAAGTCAAATACAGCACAAACATTTTGTTTGAGTGCATGGAGACACACACACACACACACACACACACCTAAAAGTTCATGGGTACACACTCTTGCAAACACATAAGCTCACAAACATTTTTCTCTCACACTAGACAGAAGCTCACACGTGAATTATGTCACTGTCAGCTCAAACTCTCCCCCCTGGAGCAATATCGACCCCAATACACACACACACACACTTGGAAGGAGTATACACTTACCAAATCATGACAAATCATCCTTTCCACTGGCTGTCCCACCTTAGGGGGTTGTAACAACAGTGTCAGCGCAGATGAGGAAAGAGGCGGCTCACCGACATGAAGTCATTGAACCTGGCGACTGCTTTTACTTTCATGTTATCAGGCTGCTTTAATTCATTACCCTCTTTGAGGTTTGTCAGAGAAATTGGAGCTGAACAAAGTTTCCAAGAAATTTCTTTAATCTGGCTTGTTTCATCTTTTTTTTGTGGGGATGGTGGGGGTTTGATTTGTCGGGTGTCACTTTGGGTGAGGCAGCTGTTGAACAGCAAGCAATTCGATGCAGTTTAATCTCTCAATTTGTGTGACACTGAGTTTTAATGTTTCGACATTAGTGTTTTGAGCCTGTTTTTCATGTAATGCTTTTTTCTTGCATGTTAATGGTAAATTAGGATAAGAGCCAACGCTCACTCTCAGCATTTTCACTAAGTCTTTCCTCTTGTGAGCGTTCAGCTGGCTGACTAAACACTGTAAAAGACCAGTGTCTGTCAGTGATAATTACTTATGCAAATAGGCACAGCACAGTAATTACATGCTGCCAACAGAATAAACACATACACATGTACACACACATTGTAGTCAATGCAAAGTCCAGCCCTGCAAGGTAAATCAGCATTGTCTGTCTGTTATTAAAAACTATCATTGCTAGACAGAATCAAAAGGTTAACAGTAAAACCTCAGCTCTGTTTTCAGATAACAGTATTTAGTCATGAACAAATGAAAGTAATTGTGGCTCAGTTGGTTCTCCTTCAGCCACCTGACCCAGTCATTTTCACACAGCTGTATATTTTCAGAATACTAACTCACAAACAGAAAGAGATGTTTTTGTCATTACTGTCTAATACAGTGGTTCTCAACCTAGGACTCTGGAACAGTCAAGAGGCCCCAGGGTATGTCTGAGTGGTCACCGGTTGGTTAAAGCTTTTCTGATTAATATTTTAATATTAATGATGTATCAGTTGACTATGTGGGATGTGAGGGGGGTTTGGCTCTTACCACCCAACCATGCACTTCTGCACTTCCTCTCAGCCTGAAGAAAGTTTCCGAATGTAACAGAAATTTTAATCACATTTTGAGAAAATTGGCAAAAGAAAATGTGAATGAATGAAATTCCACAGATTGGATGTTTTTGTCAGGTACCATCTTCTTGTCTTTTCAGTGCAGCAGACACTTCAGTGGACATTTAAGTCACATGCTTAAGGTATGTCATGGTTTAGTCACATTACTGCTGGACAGTACACCAACATTTTTAATGTCAGCCAAGTGTTAAACCTTTTTTGTGATGTTTCAAGATATTTTTGCATTTGTTTAGGTTGAAACTCAGTTTAGGTCAGCAAGTAAGCATAGTGGTAAATTTAGCAGCTAAATGGCCACAAATTTCTCTTAGAGGTTGGAGAATATTGAGCCTGCAGTCATCAGGTGGACAGAAACACAATTCCAAATTAATATTAATGTTGCTCCACTTGTGTAAATAGGCAACTGATTTTAGTCCCAACAGCTTTATATGTTGATACAATTACACAGTGCTGTGTTTATAGCTTGGGGAAACATTCTGTTACACAAACTGCTGTATGGTTTGGTCTAATACCTGTAATTTAAAAGCAGAGGAGCTGTAAAAACATTATCACTATAAATCTATTATTACTCTGCAGGTTTTTTGTGTTGCAGTTTTTACATTTCTGGAGTTTCTACTCTCCCATGACTTCTGTGACTTCAAATTTTCCGAAAAGACTTCCAACCATCTGGCCCAGGAGAGAGAGAACAGGTGGGAACTTGCTGCTTTCAGCTGTGAGGTTAAACACGTAGGTGGGGTGCAAAACACCCGACAATCAAAACACAATATGTTTTGTGGCTGCATTGCATTCTGGTCTACTGAGACCGTTGTCGGATGAGAAATTGGTATCTCTGCCTCTGCTATGATGGATGTCTCCCTGTGGGATTCTCCATCATCAGAGCAAAGTGGTGCATCTTAAGAGAAGATCTCGCACTGGGACTGATGTTTATCTTTCCCTACATGTCTTTTTTTGTAGAAAGAGTAAGTTCTTTTGTACAAAGAGCACCATCAGTAGCTGTGTTATTAGTGTTTCACTGCATACTCTTGTGGGAAAAAACCCCAGGTTTCACTATTTGAAATGGTGATGTATAAAAGTCAGATGATTTTTTTTTCATTCTAAAGAGAAAACAATCTTGTTTAAACAAAATGTTCTACAGCTTGTCATGTAACACGTGCAACACGTCACTTTATCTAGTTATGTCACGAAACCCTCGTTATTTCACAAAATGTCATGAAAACGCGTTTTAACAAGAAACTTCTAGATGTTGTTGAAATGAGAAACAGATCCAGTCACTGCCTAAAGAGAAGATAGTGTAACCTACAGCTAGAATAATTCACAACCACTGTTTATATGGTGAAGGTGGCACAGTGGTGCAGTGGTTAGCACTGTCGCCTCACAGTAAGTTCACCGGGGGATTTTCTGTGCAGTGGGTTCTCTCCATGTCCTCTGGCTTCCTCCCACAGTCCAAAGACATGCATGTTGGGTAAACTGCTCACTTGTCTCTATATGTCAGCCCTGTGATAGACTGGTGAACTCCCACCAGTGTCAGCTGGCTCCAGCCCCCCAGTACCCCTTAAAGGATAAGCAGTATAGATAATGGATGGATGTTTTATATGGTCTGATCAAGTTTTAAGACAGAGTGTAAATCCATGTATCCATCAGTGTAAATCCATGTATCCATCAGTTGTCCTATGCAGTGTAACAAGATTGTGTTACAACATGAATACAATCAAAGGTCATTTACAATATGTCTATAATAAGGACAAAAAGGTGGCCTGTAGAGTGGTAGGGATTAAACTGGTTCAACAGTCAAAAATCAACCCGTTCTGGTTCATATCTCATGAGCACAGGTGGTAAACAGCAGCCAGCCTGTTTCTCCACAGAGACAGTATTTCTGCAAATTGCATGTTTCATTATCAACGACCCAGTAACAGGCTGATGTCTTAGTTCAGTCGTACTTTTAAGCTCGCTCAGCGGGATGTAAGAGCCGTGTAGTGCAACAAGACTCGGTGAGTCAAGCATCACTTCAAGGTCAATCATTGCCTCGTTTACTGAAAAGCCATTTGCTAATCCTGCTAATGGGCGTGTTCAGAGACTGTATCTGATTGAGAATTGGCTCTCAGAGAGCATGCTATTTAGACAGCAGCACATTAATGTTATCTTGGGTTATTTCAGGGGGATTGAGCAAGGGGATTTCTCAGGAAGTCGAGCTGAAATGAGAAATATCAGCTGGGCAGGAGGTGCAACAAATCACAAGGAGATGGTTGCCCTGGGTCTCAGGAGCAGCAGCTGCATCAACAATGAACGCCAAGCCACTATATAGCTTAATATGGCTGTCCACACACCGTTTTTATTCATCCCTGTGGGGTATTGTCTTATCACTGGGTCAGCAAAGCAAAGACCCCAAAGAGCTCGTAACCTTCTCCAGCTTAAAGACGGCACATTCTAAATGGGTATCGTCCTGCTTTCCTGCTTTCCCAGTGAATTAGGAGATTAAATGCTGGACTTCATACATGCAAAACATGCGCTCCTCCACTGAGCAGCATCCAAGGTCAAAGAGCTGCAGTACACGCGGATGTGGCTCTGCATGAGATGTGGATCAGATCTGATGTGCGTCCAGATTGGCCTGCCTGTTTACAATATCTGTATCCTGTACTGTATCCTCGGTACGCGTCGCTGCGGTGCGTTTGATATAAGCGAGAGACTGTGAATGATTTAGGCAGGCTGTGCACACAGATTTTATTCAGAAATGCCAAATGGCACATTAATGAGGCTTATTTATACTTGCTTACTTATAATGAGGCTCTAAAATGAAAAATACACAAGTAAACGCATTATATAAAATAATCACTTTGATTTTAAGAACCACACATGCTTGTTATTTAGAAACGTTGAATTTAGGGTGACAAAGGGCTGTGCTTAATGCAAGCTGAGCTGCTTACCCAGCCTGATAAAAAGCCTCTACAACTTGTCTGCAGAGCCTTAAATTACCACTTGATTGCCTCAGTAATAGATAGACTCACCCATGGCCAGCTACAGTGCCCAGAACTTAACAATATTCACAGGTTGTAATTTATCATTTATGTCTTGCCTTTATAATTGCGATTTTTATCAGGTGTATTCACGGTTACGAAGAATGTAACATCAAGATAAAGAGGAAATTGAGTTCTGTTTTTAATGGAGGCATAATGTAAATCATCCATATGTTTCAAGGGTGTGTGGCATGTGCAGAATACTAGATGGTCTCTACACAATGTAGTACATCTGAAAGGTCACCGTCAGTGATTGAAAGGTCCTGTGTTTAAATTAAGAATATTACTGAATGGACCCATGTGCTCATTCAGTCAGTGTTACTTGAAAATGAATTCTATTGGGACAAATGTAATCATCACCACGTCAGTTAATATCACTGATTCACTAAAAATTCATTATTATTACTAAAAATGTAGTTATATTAGTTGGTAATGGTTCCTTTAAACAACACCAGAGCCTCCATACAGCAATAGTTTAACATTTTGATATTTATTTGCTCTTTTTCTGAGTTAGATAAGATCAATACCACTCCAAGCTTGGCTCAGCCCAGTAGTTAAAAGAATCTGCCATCCAGTCCCTCTGAAGTCCAATATTTAATACATTATGTCTTGTCTGTTTACTTTGTACACAAACAGAGATGTAAAAAGTTGTGACTTCCTGCCTCCTGAACGGGATTCTTGACTTAACCAGTGACGTTAACAAGCCAGCTGTGATTTACCATGTGAATTACACACATTAGTGGAACCAAGAGGCACTTTTCTGCTTTTTTGGCACCCACCCCCCGAGCAAGCTTACACATCCTGGACCAGTCTGTCCACTGGATACACAGAGAGAAGATCTCTATCAGCCCTCCATCACACATCTGGTAAGCAGAGCCGGTTTTACGCAGGCATATTTAAGGGGGCACTCAGAAATGTGAAGGGAGCATCGTCATGGCCAGTGAAGGACTGTTAAACAAATGGAGTAAAAAAGTATATTTGAGCCCCTTAAACCCACTATCAGGAGCAATAAAGCTGCTGTAACTAACTACAGTATACATACATGTTACAGGAGCATGCTCATTAGTTTGGCTATTACAAATTACATGTGGCTCATGTCCAGTCTGATAGAAAACAGTCACAACTAAAGGAGCATGGCTGTACACCAGATCTTCTAATACATCTGAGCTTCTCTCCTTCTTCACGTGATGTATTTTAAGACCAATCAGAGACGGCTGCTAGAGGGACCAGATTCGGGCGGCCAATCAGTGATTTTCTGCGACGTGTATCGTCATTGGCTATGATCTACTGGGAGGAGCGCAGAGAAAGGAAGGTTTAAAATTTGCCACCACGCTTCAACCGCTGCATCTGTTCGCCAGTACTGAGAGAAAACCTGGTCAATGAGAAGAGGTCGGGTGCGAAACAAACTTTGGAGCCAAGCTCGCCACTGAACAGGTCTGAATGCTAAAACAAACACTGGAGCTGCTTTTTTGTCGAACACGACTGAGACTGGACGCTGAACACCTGCGGCAGGTAAATCTAGCAGTTAGCCGCTAGCCTTAGCATTAGCATTACCTTGTAATTATATCATAGAACAGTCAGTATGTCATCATTTGCTGTGATAAACTCTCTCCGTTATGGACATATGGAAACACTGAACAATCGTTTAATTCTCTTAACACTCGTTTATATCGCGTGGGTCAGAGTATGTTTGAGTTTGTGTGACTGAGGCGTCAACAACATCAGTTGTGGTCACCTAACATGGACCAATGTTAATCTGTGTAAATCCCCGTTTGTATTTCTTTTCACTTTATCGATGTTTTGAGTCTCTTTGTCATTTTGTGATCCATCCTCATCTTTTTAACTCATCATGCGGTGGTTTATCATGTCGTTGTCATCGGTTTGTGGGCTGAGTTTATATTTACCTCTACCTGACTGTTAGCGTTAGCATTAGCATCAGCCTTATCTTTAAATTATGTCTTTGGGGCTTTTTCCCCTTTTCCTCGTCGTCGTTATTTGTGCTGCAGCTTGGTCATTTTAGGTCAGTTTATGGCAGATTATCATGTCGATGTGATTATTCTGTGTCTGTCTGTGGTGCTATTCCTACCTGTTTACATCTACTTGTGTTCAGCTTTGGGTTAAGTTACATTGTATTGTGTCTGTTCTGGTGTCTGTTCTTGTGTGGCAGTTAAACATCTCATTGTGACTCTTTGTTGTTTGTGTGTCTTTTGTGTGTCTTTTTGTAGCTTTGTGGCAGTAATCTGTCCACAGCCATCCATTGATCCCCTGTTGTGTATATTATTGATTAGAAATGTGTTTGTGGTGACATGAGATTTAACTGAGCTCAGTTTTGAGTTTGAACTCTGTGCTCCTCCACAAGTTTTAAGCCACAAGAGTAGGTCACAATGTATGAGCTGAAATATTAAAAATTTTTCTCTCTGAGATTAATAAAATATGTTCAGTAACATAATTCATTTATTCACCCCAAATCTCAAAGTGTGATTGTCCAGGTTCTAGTGTTCAGTTTTCAGTGTTGTATTCTTCTGCACTGTTCAGGTGTTGAGGTGAACTGCCTTTATTAATGAGCTTTTGTTGGACTTGTTTTCCAGGTTTACTGACTAGCTGCTGCAGCCTGGACACAAACACCAGCTCAGCTGACAAAACCAAACAGGTATGTCCTAAATTTACCCAGTCTGAAAAAATGTGTTGATGTTGATTAATAAAGAATACAGTGTTGTTGTTTAAATCCTGGTATTTAATGACTTTAGTGTTGAATTAAAAAATAACAATATATTTATATAGTCAATAGACTTATAAGACATGGTTGATCACAACGCCGACACAAACACTGAAGCCTTCCTACCTGACAAACCAAACAGTGTATGTGTCCCATACAATTTTTCTCAGTAGATACATAAGACAAACCTATTCCACCTGTGTTTTGACAGACAGCACAAAAAGCCAATGATAATGACAATAGTGCCTGAACCCATTATGTGGCTGGGGCAGAGTTTGAAGCACATCAGAGGCCTGTACTATGAAGCCAGGATTTCTTATTGTTATCTGTCGGTCTTACGACGCAGGTTATCAACTCGTTAAGTCAAAGAGGCAGAGTTGTCAGAGCCATGAGTAAGGTACCTCACCACACTCTTTTACTGCTCTATCTTTTTCAAGTTTCCAGTTCAGTACCCAGAAACTATCTTGACGTGTTAAGAGTCACATCTTTATATTAATGTTTGCTGCACTTTGACTCTTTAAAACAGGATTTTTCAACAATGTGGCTGCAAAAATTACACATTCACGCTGCCGCCTCCAACGTGCATTTCTTCGTGTGTTTTCCATGATGAATTTAGTGTGAGTGCATTTGATCTAATTCGAACACTTTCACTGGTCCACTGTGACCTGTTCGGTAATTTCATTGGTCTGATGTGAGGACGATAAATGTTTTGGCGCTGTGAAGCTCGTTAGCCCGTAAAAATCTATAAATTAGCCACATCATTGTTTTAGCCGCAAGGTTCAAAGCGTGTGAAAAAAGTAGCAGCTTATAGATAGTATAAGTAAAAAACAAAATAGAGCTATACAACTCAAACATTTTTGTTACACATTTGATCATTTTATTCCAGACAACATTGAACATATCACAGCAAAGATGATGATTTGACCACAAGGAAACACTTGTTAGGCTCAGGGTTCATGTAGTTATGAACACATTTTCCAAAGATGAATGTGTCGACTAAACATCGTTGTGATACAATAATTAATGATCATAAGAGATCATAGATAGGATCTGAGTATTTTCACACTGCTGTATTTCTTACCATGTCTTGTACTGTTGTACTGGTTTTAGTTGATTATTGTGCTTCCTTACAATTTTTTTGGATTTGGAGTCCATTTGTAGTGCATGTGTGACTGAGTCTGTCAGTCTGTCTGTGCATCTGCATCAGTAAATAAATAAATTGATGGTGGTTGTTGTTCTTCTGTCCTGCTCTAAGGTTCATCCATCCAGGAGTTAGACTGTCCCGTCACCCTGCTGCAAAACAAAGGGGGGGCTTTCTACAACATGGTGCAACAGATGGCCCTGCTGCAGTCAGCCAGACAGGTGAGGACACAATTTTCAACTCAACTCTGGTCTTCATACATACATGTGAAGGGAGCATCATGCACATCATGCATCAGCAGCAATTTTTCTGGGGGAGTATTTTACACACAGTTAGTGGAGCATTTTTGTCTATAACAGTGTTTTCTCCATGGAATTGTGTTATTGGCCACGTATCCAACCCCCAACCTGGAGAAGTGGACTGGCCTCGACCCTGTGACCTGTCCAGCTCGGGTGTCCCACCTGAGGACTAAGCTTCTGCTGGAATAGTGACGCATGCAGACCCCCGACCATGAGCCAAATTATTCTACGCTGTATGATGTGTCAAATTAAAGAGAAAACCCAATAAATCACTCAAAGCCCAGCCTTCATTTCACACAGTATGTTTGGATTTTCTGGTTTAGTGTTGCATTTATCACTCACTTGTCAGTGATAAATGTTGTTGTCAAAGCTATTTTTTTATTCATATATGAGCCTCATAAGGATCCACTGATATCAAGTATTTAAAATTACAATTTCCATGGCCTCAACTACAGCTGCAAGATTCCAACCCGTGCTCTTTGACAACATACTGCTAGAAATGGACGCACTGGTCTTTAACTTGAAAACCTTAAACCAAACCATAATGAGAAAATAACGTGAGCCAACCAGCTGCACTTCAAAGTTCATTCAGTAGTTCACAAGAGTGCTTTTCCTCAAGATTCATTCTTTTTTTCAAAATTTCAGCTCTTCGCTTTTAATCTTTCATAACCCCTTGCTTTCACTCCTCTTGAAGCCGCCCGGGTGGGAAGAACCCTACCCAACCCCCGCTGCTCCATCGCACCGTGAGGTCCACTTCGCCTAGTCGGGTTTTTCACTCCCAGTTCGTTGGCGGTTGCGGGACGCCAACCAGCTCCCCGGAGGAGTCACGCTTCTCACGCTGCAGCGCAACGCTTTGTCCCACTACACCACCAGAGGCTGGGGCTCTGAAGAAGCTTACACACAGCCTTTAAACCAACTAGTGGTCAAACATAGTACTGTCCTCTAGTTTTTTATGGACCGCAGCTGACGGTATCATTGGCTATGATCTACTGGGAGAGCGCAGAGAAAGGGAAGTACGAAATTTACACCACGCTTTCAACCGTTGCATCTGTTCGCCAGTACTGAGAGAAAACCTGGTCACCCCAGAAGAGTCGGGTGCTAAAACAAACTTGGAGCCGCTTTTTCCTCGTTACTGAACAGGTCTGAATGCTAAAACAACATTGAGCTGCTTTTTGTCAAAACACGACTGAGACTGGACGCTGAACACCATGCATGTAAGGTAAATCTAGGTTAGCCGCTAGCCTTAGCGTGAGAAACTCTCCGGCCAGGACATATGGAAAGACTCAACGATCGCTTAATTCTGGCTATCACTGTGTTTATATCATGTGGGTCACACTCGTGTTTCTTTCTGTGACTGAGGCTCAACTGCCTTATTAAACTTGTGTTTCCAGGTTTACTGGTTCAGTTGCTGCAGCCTGGACACAACACCAGCTCACCTGACAAACCAAACAGGTATGTCCTATACAACTTTTCCTCAGTAGACATATAAGACAAACTCATTCCACCTGTGTTTGACACAGACAGCACAAAAGCCAATGATAATGACAATAGTGCCTGAACCTATTATGTGTTGTCAGAGTTTGAAGCACACCAGAGGTTCGTAATTATGAAGCCAGGGATTTTATCGCTATCTGGCTTCTCACTGAACCTAACAATCACAGCTCTGGGTATACAGCCCTATAATCAATATATTAACTGGATTCATCAAATTATAAATTGGCAGAAAATAGTACGAAGTTATAATCATTTTTAAAAACTCTAAATATTAAGTCAGTTCATTTTCTGCCTGTGAAGTGGAAGTTCTTATTGTGCAGTTCACAGTAATATACATGATTCCTCCAGTGATTAGTTGACAATTAACGAGAAATGTGGCAGATTGAAGATCACCATTCCTAATTAATTTTCACAACATTTATTGTTATTATCTAAAGATGTTGATATGAATAGTAATGTATTGATCATTTTCCTTTGTATGTTTCTCTCTTGATTTCTCCAGGTGTCTCCACTTCGTCTTTTGTACAATGAAGAACTTCTTTGAGACCAGGACTGAGTCCTCCAGGTACCACAAACCGCTTACATCAACCGGTCCAAATACAGAGCACCACATTATAGCTCTTCAGTAACTGATCTCAAGTCTCCATAGTTTGATTTGTCACAAAAACACTTAACTCTTTATTTACATAGTTCATCAATGTACAGTTCAAAGAAAAGGAGGAATTTAAACATCAGGTCTCTCTCAACCAAATTTAGTTCAAATTTCAACTGACTTGTTGTGTGAATATGAGCAGCTTCTTCTGTCTTTGTGTGGAAAACAAATGTAACTCTTGGACAAGTTCTGATGAGTCTAGAACCACCTAGTTCACACTGGTTTCTTTGTACATTTACTGCTCTATCTTTTGACAGTTTCAAGTTCAGTACCCAGAAACTCTGTGCTTTTATTTTGACGTGTTAAGAGTCACATCTTTACATTAATGTTTGTTGTGTTTTTCTCCACAGGATTCAAACTGGAACCATGGAATCACAGAGAGAACAGACAGACGTGAAGACGTCAGAAGGTCAGTGTTAGTTTATTCTTTTCAGTCTGACTCTTTAAAACCTCTTATAGAGAGAAAAACAAATTAAAGCTACTGTAACTGTAATTAGGATTTTTCAACAATATGGAAACTATATATATATATATAGTCAGAATAGAATAGAAACCCCTTTTGATAATTAGGTTTAAAGGTCAGTATAAAACTCAAAAGTTTAGATAGACATTTGATCATATCACAGCAAAGATAATGATTTGACTACAGGGTTCATGTAGTTATGAACACGTCTACTAAACATTGTTGTGATACAATTATTACATTAATAATTGGATCACAAGAAGATGAACGTTCTCACAGGTGTTTAACAATAAAACATTATGTCTATCAGTGGAAATGTGCCCGTGATCACATTAGAGATGGTAGAGAAAACCAACACAGTTTTACAGCAGTTGGATGGTGGAGCCTTTATTTCATTAACAGCTTCCTAACACTTGGTTTTCTTTCCACTTCAGGTCTTCAGCTGCTGTCGTCTTCTCCTCCTGCACAGACACAACAACATGCATTGATCACAATAAACTGATCTGTAAGTCTGAAATAGTTTTTACATATTAGACACTCTTACTGTTACATTTAGTAACTCCTGAGTAGACTACTGTGACTTTATTTCTATTTGGATTACTACTTCTGCATTGCTTTTATATTACAAATTCGCTCTAAATTCATATACTAACTTACATTACTCTCTTTATTACACTTTCCTGATACAGGCTCTGTGTTTGAGCAAAGTGAATTACCTGAGGCTCAGTCCTGGTCTCAAAGAGATCTTCTTCATTGAACAAGACTTCTACGATCGTGACAAAGTGGAGACACCTGGAGGAAATATACAAAGGAAAATGATCAATACACTGCTTATTCAACAAAATATTTTTATCCTTACTATAAAGTGACTTTTATTTCTATTTTGACATTATTATCATCAAAACCACATCTAGTAACAGATTACTATGACTTCACTACTTATTTCAAACAGTGCTCAACCACCTACTGTATACACAGTCTTGTAGATATAATGCCCCTTTTCTATTTTTATTGTTGTGACTGATAAAGGATTATGTTACTCAAATAAACACTTCTAAAGAATATTTTGCCGTTACGCTTAATATTGTATGAAAGTGAATATTATTAGCCAGAGGTCAGGGTTAGTTTCAAAACCTCAATTTTACACATTTTATTTGCAAGCAGAGAATATTTAGTATTTCTGCATTACAAGACTTTTGTGATATTAATTTGAAAATAGACTCAAAAGTTATACTTAAACTTAATCAGGTACTGTTTACATCTAGTGACTCCTGACTACGCTGCGATGTTTTTGACGCCATTGTTACATTTAATGACTCTTATCAGACTAACAGTTTTAACACTTTACTGTTATATTTAGTGACTCCTGACTACGCTAACAGTTTGCATTAATTTTACTGTTACATTTAGTGACTCCTGACTACGCTAACAGTTTCTGACACTTTACTGTTACATTTAGTGACTCCCGACTACACTGACAGTTTGTGACACTTTACTGTACTGTTACATTTAGTGACTCCTGACTACACTGGCAGTTTGACACTTTATTGTACTGTTATATTTAGTGACTCCTGACTACACTGACAGTTTTTAACACTTTACTGTTACATTTAGTGACTCCTGACTACACTCACAGTTTTTAACACTTTACTATACTGTTATATTTAGTGAGACTCTGACCACGCCAGTTTGTGACACCATTGTTACATTTAGTGACTCCTGACCACGCTAACAGTTTCCTGACACTTTTACTGTTACATTTAGTGACTCCTGACTACACTGACAGTTTGCACACTTACTGTACTGTTACATTTAGTGACCCTGACCACACTGGACAGTTTTTAACACTTTACTGTTACATTTAGTGACTCCTGACTACGCTAACAGTTTCTGACACTTTACTGTTACATTTAGTGACTCCTGACTACACTGGCAGTTTGACACTTTATTGTACTGTTATATTTAGTGACTCCTGACCACACTGACAGTTTTTAACACTTCACTGTTACATTTAGTGACCTCTTAATTACGCTAACAGTTTGTGACACTTTACTGTTACATTTAGTGACTCCTGACTACATCTTCGGACAGTTTTTAACACTTACTGTTACATTTAGTGACCCTGACTATCGACAGTTTGTAGACACTTTATTGTACTGTTACATTTAGTAACTCCTGACTACACTGACAGTTTGTGACAGTTTTTGACACTTTACTGTTACATTTAGTGACTCCTGACTACACTGACAGTTTTTGACACTTTATTGTACTGTTATATTTAGTGACTCCAGTTTACACTGACAGTTTTTAACACTTTACTGTTATATTTAGTGACTCCTGACTACACTGACAGTTTGACACTTTACTGTTACATTTAGGGTCTCCTGACTACACTAACAGTTTTTAACACTTTACTGTACTGTGACATTTAGTGACCCTGACTACACTAACAGTTTTAATTAATTTACTGTTACATTTAGTGACTCCTGACTACACTGGATACAGTTTGTAACACTTTACTGTTACATTTAGTGACTCCTGACTACACTGACAGTTTGTGACAGTTTTTGACACTTTACTGTTACATTTAGTGACTCCTGACTACACTGACAGTTTTTGACACTTTATTGTACTGTTATATTTAGTGACTCCTGTTTACACTGACAGTTTTTGACACTTTACTGTTACATTTAGTGACTCCTTGACTACACTGACAGTTTTTAACACTTTACTGTTACATTTAGGGTCTCCTGACTACACTGACAGTTTTTAACACTTTACTGTACTGTGACATTTAGTGACTCCTGACTACACTGACAGTTTTAAACACTTTACTGTTACATTTAGTGACCGACTACACTGATGAAGCTCTTGACACCTTTTATTGTACTGTTACATTTAGTGACTCCTGTTTACACTGACAGTTTGTGAAACTTTACTGTGACATTTAGTGACTCCTGACTACACTGACAGTTTGTGACAGTTTTTGACACTTTACTGTTACATTTAGTGACTCCTGACTACACTGACAGTTTGACACTTTACTGTACTGTTACATTTAGTGACTCCTGACTACACTGACAGTTTTTAACACTTTACTGTTACATTTAGTGACTCCTGACTACACTGACAGTTTTAAACACTTTACTGTTACATTTAGTGACTCCTGTTTACACTGACAGTTTTTAACACTTTACTGTTATATTTAGTGACTCCTGACTACACTGACAGTCTGACACTTTTCACTGTTACATTTAGGGTCTCCTGACTACACTAACAGTTTTTAACACTTTACTGTACTGTGACATTTAGTATTCCTGACTACACTAACAGTTTTAACACACTTTACTGTTACATTTAGTGACTCCCTGACTACGCTTCGGACAGTTTGTGACACTTTTACTGTTAAGCATTTAGACTCCCCGACCACGCTGACAGTTTTTTAACACTTTACTATACTGGCATTTAGTGACTCCTGACTACACTGACAGTTTGTGACACTTTACTGTTATATTTAGTGACTCCTGACTACGCTAACAGTTTTAACACTTTACTATACCGCTGTTACATTTAGTGACTCCTGATCATACCGACAGTTTTGTGACACTTTACTGTTACATTTAGTGACTCTTGATCACGCTAACAGTTTTGATGCCTTTACCGTTATAATGAAGTGACTCCTGACTACACTGATGTAGTTTTTTGACACTTTATTGTTACATTTAGTGATGTAGTTTTACCACTTTTACTGTTGTATTTAGTGACTTCTGACTACGACAGTTTCTGACAGTTTTTGACATCTTATTGTTAAGTACTTTAGGTGACTCCTGGACTACGCTAACAGTTTTAACACTTTACTGTTACATTTAGTGACTCGACTACCCTCGACAGTTTTTGACGCTTTATCGTTATATTTAGTGACTCTGACTACGTTGACAGTTTTTAACACTCTTTATTTCGTAACATTTAGGACTCCTGACTACGCCACAGTTTTAACACTTTACTATACTGTGGCTGTTAGCCTTAGTGACCCCGACTACACTAACAGTTTGCATTACTTACTGTTACATTTAGGAATTCTGACTACACTGACAGTTTTTACACTTATCGTTACATTTAGTGACTCCTGAATTTTCACACTGGTGTAAGTTGGACAATTTTATTGTACTGGCTGTTATTTAGTGACTCCTGACTACACCGGACAGTTTTAACACTTTACTGTTGGCATTTAGTGACCCCTGACTCACGCTAATGTTTGTGACACTTTACCGTTACATTTAGCACTGACTACACTGACAGTTTTTAACACTTTACTGTTACATTTAGTGACTCCTGACTACACTCGACAGTTTCTAACACTTCTTTACTATACTGTTACATTTAGTGACTCCTGACTACGCTGACAGTTTCAAGACTTACTGTTACATTTAGTGACTCCTGACTACGCCAACAGTTTTAACACTTTTACTGTTACATTTAGGTGACCCCATTACACTGACAGGCTTCAGACAGTTTTTTAAACACTTTTACTGTTACATTTAGTGACTCCTTACTAGACTGACAGTTTGTAATTAATTTTACTGTTACATTTAGTGACTCCTGACTACACTGACAGTTGAAGGAGCAGTTTGTGACACTCTTACTGTTACATTAGTGATGTTTTTAACACTTTACTGTTACATTTAGTGACTCCTGACTACGCTAACAGTTTTTGACACTTTACTGTTACATTTAGTGACTCCTGACTACACTGACAGTTTTTGACACTTTATTGTTACATTTAGTGACACTTTACTGTTACATTTAGTGACAGCTTTTTAACACTTTACTGTTACATTTAGTGACTCCTGATTACACTGACAGTTTCTGACAGTTTTAGACACTTTATTGTTACATTTAGTGACACTTGTTACATTTAGGGACCTTGACTCACGCTTGGACAGTTTGTGACACTTTACTGTTATATTTAGTGACCTCTGATCACACTGACAGTTTTTAACGCTTTAATGTTGTTATATATTTAGTGACTTCTGACTACACTGACAGTTTGACGCTTTACTGTTACATTTAATGACCTTTACTAGACTAACAGTTTTTGTCTTTACTGTTACATTTTAGTGACTCCTGACCACGCTTAACAGTTTGTGACACTTTACTGGTACTAGTGACAGTTTTAACACTTTACTGTTACATTTAGTGACTCCTGACTACGCTGACAGTTTTAACACTTTATTGTTACATTTAGACACTTTTTACTGTTTAGCTAGGACTGACTACGCTTATGCCAGACACTTACTGTTATATTTAGTGACTCCTGACTACGCTAACAGTTTTTAACACTTTATCATACTGTTACATTTAGTGACTCTTTGACCACACTGGACAGTTTTTGACACTTTACTATATTTATGACTCCTGGACTACGCTGACAGTTTGCATACTACCGTTACATTTAGTGACCTCACTAGACTGACAGTTTTTGACGCTTTACTGTTATATTTAGTGACTCCTGACTATACTCGACAGTTTTAACACTTTACCGTTACATTTAGTGACTCCTGACTACACCGACAGTTGCTGGACAGTTTGTGACACTACTGTTATATTTAGTGACCCTGACCACGCCTGACAGTTTTTAACACTTTACCGTTACATTTAGGGACCCTGACTACGCTTGACAGTTTTAACACTTTTACTATACTGTTACATTTAGTGACTCCTTGACTACACTGACAGTTGCTGACAGTTTGCATTAATTTTTACCAAGCTTTTACATTTAGTGACCTCGACTACGCTAACAGTTTTAACACTACTGTTACATTTAGTGACTCCTGACTACGCTAACAGTTTGTGACACTTTACTGTTACATTTAGTGACAGTTTTTAACACTTTACTGTTACATTTAGTGACTCCTGACTACGCTAACAGTTTGTGACACTTTACTGTTACATTTAGTGACCCTGACCACACCGGACAGTTTTTAACAACACCTTACTGTTACATTTAGTGACCTGACTACACTGACAGTTTCTTAACACTTTACTGTTACATTTAGACCTCATCACGCTTGACAGTTTGTGACAGTTTGTAACACTTACTGGTTACATTTAGTGACTCCTGACTACGCTAACAGTTTTTAACACTTTACTGTTACATTTAGTGACTCCTGACTACACTGACAGTTGCTGACAGTTTGTGACACTTTACTGTTACATTTAGTGACAGCTTTTAACACTTTTACCGTTACATTTAGTGACCCTGACCACGCTTAACAGTTTTTGGACACTTTACTCACAGCATTTAGGTGACTCCTGACTACACCAGATGCTCTTGACACTTATTGTTACATTTAGTGACACACTTTTACTGTTACATTTATGACAGTTTTACCACTACTGTTACATTTAGGTGACTGACTACACTGGATACGTTTCTGGACAGTTTTTGACACTTTATTGTTACATTTAGTGACACTTTACTGTTACATTTAGGGACTCCTGACTACGCTGACAGTTTGTGACACTTTACTGTTATATTTAGTGACTCCTGACTACACTCGACAGTTTTAACGCTTATCACATTTAGTGAGACTTCGACTACACTGACAGTTTTGACGCTTACTTGTTACATTTAATGACTTCTTACTAGACTAACAGTTTTAACGCTTTACTGTTACATTTAGTGACAGTTTAACACTTTACTGTTACATTTAGTGACTCCTGACTACGCTAACAGTTTGTGACACTTTACTGTTACATTTAGTGACAGTTTTTAACGCTTTACTGTTACATTTAGTGACTCCTGACCACGCTGACAGTTTTAACGCTTACTGTTATATTTAGACTCCTGACTACTTGGACAGTTTTACGCTTTTGATTACATTTAGTGACTCCTGACTACGCTGACAGTTTTTAACGCTTTACTGTTACATTTAGTGACTCCTGACTACGCTGACAGTTTTTAACGCTTTACTGTTACATTTAGTGACTCCTGACTACGCTGACAGTTTTTAACGCTTTACTGTTACATTTAGTGACTCCTGACTACACTGACAGTTTTTAACGCTTTACTGTTACACTTTAGTGACAGTTTTTAACACTTTACTGTTACATTTAGTGACTCCTGACTACGCTGACAGTTTTTAACACTTGACGGTTACATTTAGTGACTCCTGACTACACTGACAGTTTGTGACAGTTTTTGACACTTTATTGTTACATTTAGTGACACTTTCATTGTTGGCATTTAGGGACTCCTGACTACGCTGACAGTTTGTGACACTTTTACTGTTACATTTAGTGACCCTGACCACGCTAACAGTTTTAACACTTTACTATACTGTTACATTTAGTGACCTGACTACACTGGGATGTTTTTGATAATTTTACTGTTATATTTAGTGACTTGACTACACTGACAGTTTGTGACACTTTACTGTTACATTTAGTGACTCCTGACTACACTAACAGCTTCAGACACTTTACTGTTACATTTAGTGACTCCTGACTACGCTAACAGTTTTTAACACTTTACTGTTACATTTAGTGATTCCTGACTACACTGATAGTTTGACACTTTATTGTACTGTTATATTTAGTGACTCCTGACTACGCTGACAGTTTGTGACACTTTACTGTTACATTTAGTGACTCCTCACTAGACTGACAGTTTTGACGCCATACTGTTATATTTAGTGACTCCTGACTATACTGTACAGTTTTTAACACTTTACTGTTATATTTAGTGACTCCTGACTACACTGACAATTGCTGACAGTTTGTGACACTTTACTGTTATATTTAGTGACTCCTGACTACGCTGACAGTTTTTAACACTTTACTGTTACATTTAGGGACTCCTGACTACGCTGACAGTTTTTAACACTTTACTGTTACATTTAGTGACTCCTGACTACACTGACAGTTGCTGACAGTTTGTGACACTTTACTGTTATATTTAGTGACTCCCGACTACACTGACAGTTGCTGACAGTTTGTGACACTTTACTGTTATATTTAGTGACTCCTGACTACGCTTGAACGCTTTTTAACACTCTTTACCGTTACATTTAGGGACCTGACTACGCTTGACAGTTTTAACACTTTACTATACTGTTACATTTAGTGACTCCTGACTACACTAACAGTTTGTGACACTTTACTGTTACATTTAGGGACTCCTGACTACACTGGCAGTTTGACACTTTATTGTACTGTTATATTTAGTGACTCCTGACTACACTAACAGTTTTTAACACTTTACTGTTACATTTAGTGACAGTTTTTAACACTTTACTGTTACATTTAGTGACTCCTGACTACGCTAACAGTTTGTGACACTTTACTGTTACATTTAGTGACAGTTTTTAACACTTTACTGTTACATTTAGTGACTCCTGACTACGCTAACAGTTTGTGACACTTTACTGTTACATTTAGTGACAGTTTTTAACACTTTACTGTTACATTTAGTGACTCCTGACTACACTGATAGTTTTTAACACTTTACTGTTACATTTAGTGACTCCTGACCACACTGACAGTTTTAACACTCACTGTTACATTTAGACTCCTGACTACGCTGACAGTTGCATTAGTGACTCCTGACCACTGACAGTTTTGCACACTTTACCATACTGTTACATTTAGTGACTCCTGACTACGCTAACAGCTCTGTGAGCACTTCACTGTTAAGCATTTAGCACCCTGACTACGCTTGACAGTTTGTGACAGTTTGTAACACTTACTGTTACATTTAGTGACCTCTGACTACACCGACAGTTGCTGACAGTTTTATACTCATTGTTGGTATTTAGTGACAGTTTTAACACTCTTTACTGTTGCTACTAGTGACTCCTGACTACACTGACAGTTTTACCACTTTACCGGTTATATTTAGTGACTCCTGACTACGCTAACAGTTTTTAACACTTTACTATACTGTTACATTTAGTGACTCCTGACTACACTGACAGTTTTTGACAGTTTGTGACACTTTACTGTTACATTTAGTGACTCCTGACTACGCTAACAGTTTTTAACACTTTACTGTTACATTTAGTGACTCCTTACTAGACTGACTAGTAAATGTAACATAGTAAAGTGTCACAAACTGACTCCTGACTACGCTAACAGTTTTTAACACTTTACTGTTACATTTAGTGATTCCTGACTACACTGACAGTTTGACACTTTATTGTACTGTTATATTTAGTGACTCCTTACTAGACTAACAGTTTTTGACACTTTACTGTTACATTTAGTGACTCCTGACTACGCTGACAGTTTTTAACACTTTACTGTTATATTTAGTGACTCCTGACCAGCTTGACAGTTTTTAACACTTTACTGTTAAGCATTTAGGGACTCCTGACTACACTGACAGTTTGACACTTTATTGTACTGTTATATTTAGTGACTCCTGACTACACTAACAGTTTTTAACACTTTACTGTTACATTTAGTGACTCCTGACTACGCTGACAGTTGCTGACAGTTTGTGACACTTTACTGTTACATTTAGTGACTCCTGACTACGCTGACAGTTTTTAACACTTTACTATACTGTTACATTTAGTGACTCCTGACTACACTGACAGTTTGTGACAGTTTTTAACACTTTACTGTTACATTTAGTGACTCCTTACTAGACTGACAGTTTGTAACACTTTACTGTTACATTTAGTGACTCCTGACTACACTGACAGTTGCTGACAGGTTTGTGACACTTTACTGTTACATTTAGTGACAGTTTTTAACACTTTACTGTTACATTTAGTGACTCCTGACTACGCTAACAGTTTTTGACACTTTACTGTTACATTTAGTGACTCCTGACTACACTGACAGTTTTTGACAGTTTTTGACACTTTATTGTTACATTTAGTGACACTTTACTGTTACATTTAGTGACAGTTTTTAACACTTTACTGTTACATTTAGTGACTCCTGACCACACTGACAGTTTCTGACAGTTTTGACACTCTTTCTTATTGTTACATTAGTGACACTTTACTGTTACATTTAGACCCTGACTACGCCTGACAGTTTGTGACACTTTACTGTTATATTTAGTGACCCTGACTACACTGGCCAGTTTTTAACGCTTATTGTTATACTTAGTGACTCCTGACTACGCTAACAGTTTATGACACTTTACTGTTACATTTAGTGACAGTTTTTAACACTTTACTGTTACATTTAGTGACTCCTGACTACGCTGACAGTTTTTAACACTTTACTGTTATATTTAGTGACTCCTGACTACGCTGACAGTTTTTAACACTTTACTGTTACATTTAGTGACTCCTGACTACGCTGACAGTTTTTAACGCTTTACTGTTATTTAGTGACTCCTGACTACGCTAACAGTTTTTGACACTTTACTGTTACATTTAGTGACTCCTGACTACACTGATGTTTTTGATGTTTTGACACTTTTTATTGTTACATTTAGTGACACTTTACTGTTACATTTAGTGTATTGTGCTTCTAACACTTTTACTGTTACATTTAGTGACTCCTGACTACACTGACAGTTTCTGACAGTTTTTGACACTTTATTGTTACATTTAGTGACACTTTACTGTTACATTTAGGGACTCCTGACTACGCTGGACAGTTTGTGAGCACCTTTACTGTTATATTTAGTGACCCTGATCACACTGACAGTTTTTACCGCTTACTGTTTACATTTAGTGACCTCTGACTACACTGACAGTTTTGACGCTACTGTTACATTTAATGACTCCTTACTAGACTACACAGTTTTAACGCTTATCATACATTTAGACTCCTGACACGCTAACAGTTTGTGACACTTACTGTTACATTTAGTGACAGTTTTTTAACACTTTACTGTTGGCACAGTGACTCCTGACTACGCTGACAGTTTTTAACACTTTACTGTTATATTTAGTGACTCCTGACTACGCTGACAGTTTTTAACACTTTACTGTTACATTTAGTGACTCCTGACTACGCTGACAGTTTTTAACGCTTTACTGTTACATTTAGTGACTCCTGACTACACTGACAGTTTTTGACGCTTTACTGTTACATTTACTGACAGTTTTTAACACTTTGTGTGACATTTAGTGACTATACTGACAGTTTGAGACAGTTTTTGACTCCTGACTATGCTGACAGTTTTTCACACTTTAATGTTACATTTACTGACTCCTGGCTACTATACTGACAGTTTTTCACACTTTTATGTTACATTTACTGACTCCTGACTATACTGACAGTTTTTCACACTTTAATGTTACATTTAGTGACTCCTGACTATACTGACAGTTTGAGAGAGTTTTTAACACCCTACTGTTACATTTAGTGACTCCTGACTATACTGACAGTTTGAGACAGTTTTTGACACCTTACTACACTGTGACTTTTATTTCTATTTTGGATTACTATTACTTTAATTACATTTAGTAACAGACTACTCTGACTTGCATTTTACTTCTTATTTCAAACAGTGCAATATTAGTACTCAAATCCAATCTATCACTGTTTATACTGTTCATATTGTTTATCATTTTTTACATCTTGTCTTGTATATATAATGCCATTTTTGTTGTTGTGACACTGATATTTCCTCTTGTAGGACTGATAAAGGATTATGTTACTCAAATAAATACTTCTAAAGAATATTTTGCTGCTACGTTTAATATTGTATGAAAGTGAATATTATTAGCCAGAGGTTAGGGTTATGGTTTTCAACCTCAATTTTACATTTTATTTGCAAGCTGCAAGTAGAGAATATTTGCCATTTCTGCATTACAAGATCACTTTTGTGATATTAATTTGAAAATAGACTCAAAAGTTATACTATGACATTTTGATTTTGTTTTTCATGGCTTACTATATACTATGATATTTACTGACATTTTTAGCCAGAGGTTTGAGTTTTTAGGCTTTTAGTCTCAATTTGCAATCTATTACTGTGTACATAGTCCTTTTTATATTGCTCATATTTTTTTAAATAATTTTTATAATTTAAATATGTTATATATTCACATTCACACTTATACCTCATTGTACATAGAATTGCACTGTTTTTTTATATATCTTTTATATGTATTTTGTTTCTACATATTTTCTATGTTTGCACTGAAAAAGAGAAGCTCTCCACTCTCGTTGTACTTTAGTATAATGACAATAAAGGGCATTCTATTCTATTCTATGCATTCTATGTTGTCATGCCATTTCCTATTTTTGCTTGAATTTCCCTGCTTTGGGACTAATAAAGGATTATCTTTCTCTTCCTCAAATAAATACTGCTGAACACTGAATAATTAGTCTGTTTAATATTGTATTAAAGTGAACAGTTTTAGCCAGAGGTTAGGGTGACAGCTTTTAGTCTTACTATACTATGAAAATTTTTGAAATTTTTATGCCTTACTGTACCAACAAATTTTAAATGCTTTACTATACTGTGGTGTTTTTTTGACGGCTTACTATAACGTGACATTTTTATTTCTGTTTTGGATTACTATTACTTCTGCATTGCTTTTATATTACAAATTACTTTTACTGTTACCTCTAATGTTAGATTACTTTTAACCTTACAAACTACTTTGACATTACTTCTATTAATACAGATTACTCATACATAATTTTTTATTATTGCAGATTACCTCTACCTATTTTTCCTGATACACTGAATACTGAAGATTAACACTTTAATGTCAGTGCTCTATGTTGGAGTGTGTGTGAATTACCTGGAGGCCTTGGTCCTGGCTCTCGGTGATCATGGACGACATCTCCCTCATTCTCAACAACGTCTCCCCGATCATGGACCATGTGTCTGTGATTATGGACGACGTCTCTGTGATCGTGGACAAAGTGGAGACACCTGGAGGAAATCAAAGAGAAACATACAAAGGAAAATGATCAATACACTACTACCTATTCCTCATCAACAGGTCAACCATAAAAACACAGATAAATATTCAACATTACAACTGAAACTGAACATTTAACAAAATATTTTTATGCCTTACTATAACGTGACATTTTTATTTTGGATCACTATTTCTTATGCATTGCTTTTATATTACAGATTACTTGTACTTTTACCTCTAATATTAGATTACTTTTACCATTACATACCACTTTTAGGGGTAGACCAATTATCGGCACCGATATTCGGCATTTTGACGCATATCAGCATCGGCCTTTTATTTGTGACGGCCAATAAGAGATCAATTTAAAACTGGGTTATTTTGGCTCTGATGCAGCCATGCCTCTCAGTCTGCAGTCACTACTCTGTCTCCAGCATTGTCCCACCCACAGCACCATCTGATTGGTTACCTGCAGAGCCACGGCACGGGTAACAGCCAATCAGCAGTGAAAGTTTATAAGAAAACTTTATAAGAGATGCTGCTGACCCTGGGAACTCCCTGCACTTTTTGTTTTTGTTTGAACTTAAAACAAAGATAAGTGAAAGATAAAATAACATTTCAGTTATATTGAAATTTTGGAAAACTTTATTTACTGTAGAAAACTTTAGGGAGCTATTTATTTGTTTAAGTTTTCATTTAACTTTATAAGACATGCTGGTGAGCCTGGGAACTCCCTGCACTTTTTGTTAGAATTTTAAAACAAAGATGTCTATTGTCTAAGATAAAAAAAAACCTTTTACATGTTGCAAATCTGAAAAGCTGTTTAATAAACATATGCTTAAAGGCATTTAAAAGAAGTTAAGTGTTGAAGTTTGTATTATTCATATAGTTCTAAATTTGCTTATAACTTTCACTGTCGCAAACGACATCTAGTAACAGATTACTATGCCTACTGCATCTTACCTCTGATATTGCTAATTACTCATACATTACTTTTTTATATACAGGTTACTTCTATTATTACACTTTTCTGATACACTAAATACTGAACATAAACAAACTAATGTCAGTGCTCTGTGTTGGACAGTTTATGTAAAACGGGTTGTGAATTACCTGGAGGCCTCTGTCCTGGTCTCAAAGAATTTCTTCATTGTATGAAGACTGTGATTGTGGACAAAGTGGAGACACCTGGAGGAGAAAGAAAACAGAAAAATGAGAAAACACATGCTGTGGAGATAATAAAGGATTATCTTACTCAAATAAATAATTCTGAACACTGAATATTTTGCCTGTCTATTTAATATTGTATGAAAGTGAATATTTTTAGCCAGAGGTCACTTGTAGCCAGAGATTAGGGTTAGGTTTAGGTTTAGGTTTAGTCTTAGGGTTAGGGGTACAGCTTTTAGCCTGAGGTAAGGGTTAGGGTTACAGCTCTTTGCTACTTTTAGCCAGAGATAAGAGTTTTTAGCCTCAAATATACATTTTAATTGCAAGCTGCAAGTAGAGAATATTTGCTATTTCTGCATTACAAAATCACTTTTGTGATATTAATTCAAAAAATATATATACTGTGACATTTTTGTCTTTTTTTTATGCCCTACTATGACATTTTTTGACATTTTTGACCACATACTATACAATGACATTCATGATATCTTACTATAATGTACTATCTACTTCTATTTTGGATCACTATGACTTCTGCATTGCTTTTATATTACAAATTACTTTTACTGTTACCTCTAATATCAGATCACTTTTACCATTACATACTGCTTTTCTTATTAGATAAGATAATCCTTTATTAGTCCCACAATGGGGAAATTTACAATTACAATTTACCTATCATGTCTAAATTTACAGATAACTTTTAGTGTTGCAAACTACATCTAATAACAGATTACTATTGCCTCATTGCCAATTAGTTTTACATTACTTCTATTAGATTTCCATTTAGTACATATTTTTTATTGCAGAGTATTTCTATTATTACACTTTTCTGATATACTGAATATGAATAGCACCATTTAACAATGTCAGTCCTCTGTGTTGGACAGTTTATATAAAGTTGTTTCAGAATTACCTAGAGGCCTCTGTCCTGGTCTCAAAGAATTTCTTCATTGTAAAGAAAAACCTCTGTGATCGTGGATGACATCTCTGCGATCGTGGACGGCGTCGTGACCTATGGAGACACCTGGAGAAATCAAAGAGAAACATACACAGGAAATGATCAATACACTACTACCTATTCCTATCAACAGTTTAACCATGAAAAACACAGAAAATATTCAACGTTACAGCTGAAACTGAACATTTTCCAAACATTAGAGGCTGTGTCAGAAAATGAACAGCTGACGGTCATCACGTCCTGAAGAACCAACAACAACAACATTTGGGAAAAAGTAAAATGATTATTAATTGCGTCTATAACCAATCACTGAGATAACTGCGTATGTTACTAGAACTGCAATAACAAACACTATCAGTTAAATACATTTTTGAATGTAGGATCTTAACTTGTATTGTTTATTATATTTCAGTAAAGAGATATTTCTTCCACCACAGACAGTCACACAACTGGCTTATTTCAAATTTCAACTTTCCTTAACACATATTTAAAATGTCTTTGTTTTGTGTTGTATCTATTAATGCAATAACTTTTACAAAGGTCTTAGCAGCAGTGAAAACCTGTAAGTGTAGACACACCCTAAAAGATATTAAAAGTACACGTAACTGAACGAAGCAGTTGCATCAT
>BRZM01001278.1:159996-210577 GCA_033238685.1 Lates japonicus | reverse complement strand
TCATGGACGACGTCTCAGCAACCAGGACGAAGGGATGAAGTGGTGACACCTGGAGGAAATCAAAGAGAAACATAGGAGGAAATGATCACTCTATTACTTTAATATAGTATGAGCTTTTGACTACACACTACACTAAGATGCTTCAGTAGACGTAGACCACATGCTACAATACTTATTATTTTTATAAAATTACTGACAAGGCTGTTATACTGTGATTTATTTTGGTTACAATTGTAACGGCTTAACATACTATTACATTTTGACATTTTAAATTCCTAACTTAATGTATATTATTTGAAATATCTTTTATTATGATTATTAATAATTGTACTTTTTACATGTTCGATGCAGATTACTTCTATTATTACATCTTTTCTGATATAATGAATATAAACAGTTTAATGTCATGTTTCGTGCTGGACAGCTGATGTTGCTCAGAATTACCTGGAGGCCTCTGTCCGGGTCTCGTCATTGTACGAAGACTCTTCAACGTGGACAATGTCTGAGATCATGGACAAAGTTTCCACATCATCATAATGTCTCTGAACGCCAAGTACGCTTAATTTGTCGGGACCCCAGCCGCCAGTCACGGATAATAAGTCTTGATCAGATTTATGGTTTCATCCTCAACAACGTTCCGATCATGGACGGCTCAGCGATCGCGGACGAGGTCGTGACGGCGGTGACACCTGGGTCTCCGTGACCGTGGGATCGCGCCCTGTGATCGCGACAATGCCCTGAGATTATGGACAAAGTCGCGATCATTGACAATGTGTCTGTGATCGGACCAAGTCTCTGATGACAGACTGTTTCTCTGTGATCATTAACAGTCAGCTGATCGCTGTCATGCCACGAATCGAGAACCACAGTGTCACTACCGATTTCATGCAGAGCTCTGCGGCTAGAGACAATACTGGACCATGGACAACGTCTTCATCTTTGACAGCGTCTCAGCGATCGTGACAACGCCTTGATTGGCGACGGCGTCTCATCCTCACAATGTCTCTCCGATCGCGGACTATGTTCCCATGATCGCGGGATTTATTCTGTGATCGCGGACAATGTCTCTGAGATTATGGACAAAGTCTCTGCGATCATCGACAATGTCTTCTATGAACGCTGCAATGCCACTAATCGGGGACCGAGTCATCGAGTCACGGACAAATCTCTGATCGAGACGACGCTTCCTCATCCTCAACAACACCCTCCGGATTGCGGACGACGTCTCAGCAACTGTGGACGGCGTCGTGGATGTAAGTGGTGACACCTGGAGGAAATCAAAGAGAAACATAGAGGAAAATGATCAACACTCTACCACTTTAATAGTTTTACCACACACACACTTAGATGTCTGGTGGCACGAGGACCACGCGTGCACGCATATTTTTAAAATTACTGACAGCATGTTACCGTGATTTATTTTGGTTACACCAACGGCTTAACATACTATTGCTATTTTGACATTTTTAAATCTTAACTATTTATATTATTTGAAATATCTTTATTATGATTATTAATAATTGTACTTTTACATGTTCGATGCAGATTATTTATTATTAATTTTTCTGATAATTAATTGAACAAACAGTTTAATGTCAGCGCTCTGTGTTGGACAGTTGATGTAAAGTTGTTTGTGAATTACCTGGAGGTCCTGGTCTCATCGTCATTGTACGAAGACTTGGGATCGTGACAATGTCTCGAGATCATGGACAAAGTTCTCACAACATCGACACGTTCTGTGAACGCCAGCAATGCTGACTTATCAAATCGAGTCACCACGAGTCACGGACAATGTCTCTGATCGTGGACGATGTCTCTATCTCAACAATGTCTCTCCATCATGGACGGCGACTCAGCGATCGTGGACGGCGTCGTGGACGGCGGTGACACCTGGTCTCCCAGATCGTGGACTGCGCTCCTGTGATCGCGGACAATGTCTCTGAGATTATGGATAAAGTTCCCATCATTGACAATGTGTCTGTGGATCGCGGGACCAAGTCTTGATGATAGACTGTTTCTCTGTGATCATTAACAATGTCAGCTGATCGCGGCCATGCCGCCGAATCGAGGAACCACAGTGTCACTTCACCGATTTCATGCTAGAGCTCTGCCAAGCAGAGACAATGTTTGACCATGGACAACGTCTCTCCTTATCTTGACAGGTTCCCGCATCGTGGGACAACGCCTTGATTGGCGGATCGTCTCTATCCTCAATGTCTCTACATCAGGACCATGTCTCATGCATCAGGACGCACGCCTCTGCACGGACAATGTCTCTGAGATTATGGATGTTCGCGTATCACAATGTCTTCCATGAACGCCGGCAATGCCGACCAATCGACCGAGTCACCACGAAATGGACAATGTCTCGATCGAGACTCCACGCCTCATCCTCAAACAATGTCTCTCCGATCATGGACGACGCCTCACAACTGTGGACGGCGTCGTGGATGAAGTGGTGACACCTGGAGGAAATCAGCAGTTACAGGAGGAAAATGGATCACACTCTACTACTTTAATATAGTATAAGCTTTTGACTACACACTACTAAGATGTGGTATTTGTGACCACATGCCAGTACGGCTATTTTTATAAATTACTGACAGCATAGTTATACCCGTGATTTATTTTGGTTACAATTGTAACGGCTTAACATACTACTATATTTTTGACATTTTTAAAATCTTAATTTACAATATATTATTATATATAATATATACGGAAGAAGTGGTGACACCTGGAGGAAATCAAAGAGAAACATAACTGAACCAGTGAACCAGAACATTTAACAAACATTAGAGAGTTTCAGAAAATGAACAGTCATCTCCTGAAGAACCGACAACAAAAAAATTGGGAAAAAGTAAAATGATTATTATCATTATTATAAAATGCGTCTAACAACTAATCACTGAAGCAATGATGTACCATCATGGCCAAAAGTACTGCCACCCCTGTACTTCTTTCAGTTAATGCTCTGATTCTTTCAGAAAACTGTGGCAATGAAAATGCTTCGATGTTCACATGTTCTTTTGTTTGCAGTGGAACAAAACAAAAAAAACTGATGACACTGACACTGAACCTCCAACCTGAATGAAGCCTGAGTAGCAGCAGAACTTAATAAAAAAGATCATTGTGTTTCTGCACGGGAACAAATGAAACAATGCGACTCCTTCTCGCTCACATAACCTCTAAAACAACTACTACAAACTACAAAAACAACTACGTACATTCCAGGCCTTCAGAGAGCTGGAGCAGGAGAGCACAGAGGACGGCAGCACATCTGACATGAACATCACTTTGTTCCTGCAGTGTCAGAACATATTCCAGATTTACTGTGGATGCTAATGAGCACAGCTGCACTTCTGTAGCTCTGTAGATCTCTGTACTTGCATATGTGCAACATCTTTGCACATGGACAAACAGTGCTACTGTAGAAACATAACGGATTCCTGGAAGAGGATTCCCTCTCTGTGTCGACATGAAAGGTTCATTCTGAAGTAATAAAAACTCAGCAATTCTTAATTACACTACTGAATACTATATTCCATTTCTGCCAATAGAGTCCCTTAAATCTTACACACTGCACATTTAACCAAAGATAAACCTAATCCCTCACCAGGAATCAAGAAGAGAAATCAACCAACCTGGAGGTCAGAGATCCTGAAGAGTTGACTCACAGCTTCAGACACTCTCCCTGTGCAGCTTTCTTCCTGAACCAGCTCTGAAGGCAGTGGGACATGTGGTTCTTCAGGTTGATGTTTGTAATTATGTGAAACTCTGCTCAGATCTGCAAAAATATAAAAGAGAGTTTAAGTCTGTGTTTATCTGCTCAGTTTATGTGTTAAAGAAAAAAACAACTAGCAAAGTAAAACATTCTGAAGTAGCACTGTCAGATCTGGTGGAAAACATGCACCACCCCAACTCACACAGTATAAATCGGAGATAACCTGAGTAAGTTACCACTGACAAAGCCACACACAGGAATTAAGTGTAGTCTGCTCAGATAGATGTGAAAAGGAAAATATTTTCACCTGTAACTGTTTCAAGGGTTCTGATGCTGTTACTTTTATTCTGCCATAATTACATTCATTAATTACTCTGAGTTAGGTAGTTTTCCCAAGTCCAACCAACAGAGCTTGTATCATTTCTGAGTTTTAAGTTTTTAAAAAGTTAGTGTATAAATAAATAAACATTAACCATTGTATTATGGGCTCAGGGGAGGCACTCTACAGTTTATTTCAGGTACTGCATGTTAAGTTAGCTAACTGATGATAATCAAATGCCTCACAGAATTAGTTTTAGTGTTTTTGACATTGCAACACTGCAGCCTCACATTTCAGTCTTTCTCTACTCAGGCTAAAACTGAAGCAGCTGGCAGATCTATGGAGTTCTCAGTCTGGTGTGTCAACAATGAACTGTCACAGACATTTATTGCATATACAACTATACATATATATATATATATATATATATGGTGTGTGTGTGTGTGTGTATCTACACTAAAAGGTGAATATATACTGAAGGCACAACACAAAAAACATCACTTGGAGTTGCATTTAACAATAATCAATTCACACATGAAGTGAAGAATATGGTGCTATCCCTGACAAAAAGGTGAGGAACAAAACAGAAATGTCGCAGATGAATGACACAAACCTGGGCACGTATAACAACAATCTGAGTCTGTCAGTGGTAAAACCAGTCACTTCAGTGGACGGACTTTGCCGTAGATAATTGTACCGGTTGTGTTCGTGTCAGTAGCTGTTTGCGGTGACCAGGCACTGAACAGATTCCAAATACTTTTGTCTCTATCGATCATTTATACCCAGAAAATAAGACCCACGTTCAAAATACCACAGTTCTCCTTTTATAAACTGCAAACATTTAACATTTAGCATGACTCTGCCACTTCAAATCAAACACCCCTCAATGAGCTGAGCCGTGCTGATTACTTTTAAACACATTTGCTGGATTATCACGTTTGTGTTTCCTTGTGGTGTAAATGTAGGCTGTTATGTGGCTTTTTAAACGTGTGCCCATAGTTGTATATGACCGGAGTTCAGAAAAACTAGCGGCCATTTTGACCGTCAAAACAAATCTAACTTAAACTCTGATACCGATTAAACATGCGTCACAAAGTTGCGGGAAAACGTTTTAAAGTAGGCACACCAAATACTAAGTACATTTGATGCATAAAATAATGTAACACAGCAGTAAAGCACGGAGCTAAATAAACAGCTAACAGCTAACTCACCAGATTAGCGGTTAACACCGAGGAGAAAGTTCAAGTCCAGAAAACTGCTGCGTGTCACAGCGTTTCACCGCAGATGTCTTCACAGGAAACCCCTCAGAGAACATCCGCGAGGAAAAATAAATCCTTCCGTGCTGTTACTTCGAAATGTAGCCGAGTTGTCTGAAAGCAGCGAACTTTTCCCTACACATTTCATCCGAAGCAGGTGGAAGAAAAACATTGATGTACCCACGGGCAAAGATGGCGAACTTCTTCTTCTTCTTCCCTTTTCCGGTAGACTGGACGCCTCGCGGCTCGCTGCTGCCACCACAGGCTGGGATCAGATTGCAGTTCGGAGAGATTGTGTTTATATTGTTAAACGTCTTTATGCCACGGCCACGTGACAGCAGATCTATCTTATCTCCTTTAGCTTATGATACTGTACATATATGCATATTGTTAATGCACAAAAACATATTTTCTCCATTTAACAAATATATTTAAAAAAAAAGATCAAAGCTTGCATGGCAGGAAACTCTCTGTACTTAAATATGGGTTTATCTGGGTTCTACTGACTGTTTTAATATCTTAACTTTATCTACTTGTATTCTCCTCTCATGTTAAAAAACCTGAGTGTAAACACAGTCAGATTCTTTTCATAATTCCTGATCAGTTCACCTCCTGATGTTTTAGGAAACAAGAGTTTTTTGACCTTTCGACCGCAGCCCTGGAGTGTGGGACATTCAGGCAACTTAACTGACGCAAACCAACATTTCAACAGGAACTGTGTCGTCATCAGATTAACTGACTGTGATGAAGACACAGTAAACACACAGGATATAAGACAGCAATGAAGTTGCTTCATCTTTATCTGTGGTCTTTCCAAAGTTACTCAGTTCTTCTCAGAGACATGGCCAAACACTGCGGCCGTTTGACGAGGACGACGCCTGCCTCTGAGGCAACCATGTCATTTCATAGTAACTCAAGTAGAATCAGCCTGTTAACTGGTTCCTGAGGATTTGCAGCAGGTAACATTAAGACAAGATGCTCAGTGCCTGTGTTATAAAATCCTGTCAACAGTTTGTGAGTGAAACGTCAGTGCAGTTTGACTTTTGTTCACCTTTAAATGACTGTGAAGATGAAGAAAAGTCTTACAGGGTGAAACTGGGGCAGGACGACTTGTTAAGACAGATTGTTTTCACAGTGTGTGTGTGTGTGTGTTTGGGCGTGGCAGGTGAGGAAAGATAGAAAAACGCCTTCGGCCGTGGATCACAGAGACACCAATCAGTCTCCAAGCAAACAGCCTCGTCTCTCTGTGATTGGACAGTTTGAATGATGCACAGACTCTAATTGGCCCTTCTCCTGTTTTTGAACAGTTACGGCGGGAAAACACATGAATAAAAACAGCACAGACGAAGCAAGATTAGGAAAATATTTCCAAAACTTTTATGGCTTTACATTGCTTTACACTGGACATGGATTTTAGCGAGGCTGAGTTTATTTTCTCTTTGCAGATTTGTACAGGTTTGACGTAGAGGTTTCTCTGTAAACATTAACAAAACAAAGCATCTCTGAAAATATTAAATCATGATAAGAAATAAAACCCCACATATAATCCAAAACATGTCACAAAACTGTTTACAGTGTAGAACATCTATCTATTATTTACAGTGAGGGCAGTTTCTCTTTAAGGCGTCGTTTTCAAACATATCAACGCTTCTTGTTCGGGACGACAAATATCTCTACATGTTGTTATGAATACATTCTGTGCTGTCCCGAACCGGAGACGTAAATATGGTGAAAACATCGCATTACTTTTAAAATCTCTTTAAAGTTCAGTGTGAGCGTTTTCAAGCGGAGATCAGGGTAAAAATGCACAAACTGAAAAAAAAGACACAAAAAAGCTAATGAGCTTCTGAATGTGTGATCTGCAGACCAGCTATGATCTTCAGCTCCAGTTATTAAAGCTTTTTTTTTTTTTCTTAAAACTAAACAAAATAAATACTTTTCCCACTGGAGATCAGTGCATGTTGAAGTTTGAGATCACAAACAACCACAAACCACACAAACAAACAACAACAAAAATCATCAATCAGCTCAAGCGCAGGAGAAATCATCTGAGGTCTGATGACAAAATATGAGACGTGAGATCCAACCAAAAGCTGAACTTCAATTAATACAAAACCTGGTTTGTTTTCTTTAACATTTTCAGATGATTGACTGTTCGAACACCAGGTGTGTTATTAACCTGCAAACCTGACATTTCCTTTAAAACATCTTATATCCAGTCATGGTAAAAATATTTCAATACAACTCTGTAGCACCGTCCTGAAGCTCAACAAACTTTCCCTCCAAAACTCAAAGAACGTCGCTGCCCGCAAACACCTTCCCGCCCTTTTTTTTTCTCTTTCATTTTCTTTCTTCCTCTCTGACTCGTCCCTGCATGTTGACTCTTGCTGATCTCCCGCTCTCACACGTTTTCCACCGAGGACGACATGGGATGATTTAAACAAACAGTAAAGAGGATCCTGAACCATAAAGAAGACGGGGGGAGGATGAAGGTAAAGAAAGAGAGGGAAAAAAAGGTCAGAAGAAGACAGAATCACTTTGTTTTTTGGAGTTGTTTTTTTTGGTTTTTTTTAGTTTTAATGACACTCTCACTTTTATCATTTGAACTTTCTGTCGCCTGTTCTGAGCACCCTCTCTGTAACGCACGTGTCTTTCTCCTTTTCTTCTCTCTCTTCGGGGTTTGTAAGTTGTAATCTGGAACCTGAATTTCCTGAAGGGAACCTCCCCAAAGGATCAATAAAGTTCTTATCTATCTATTGATCTTCCCATTGTGCTACATTCAAGAAATCCTGAAAAACACTTTTTTTAAAAACTTTTTAAATTGTTTATTTCATGTCCTTTGTTATTCTGCACGTGCACTGTGCACTTAGTTTTCTTTGACTTTATTAATTAATCATGTAAAGCGTCTCTAGTGTCTAAGAAAGCTCTCCATACACAACATATATTATCACTTTATTAGTAGTAGTAACTGTTTCACTGTCATGTTTCACTAGTTTTTATAAAATACTCAGTAACTTTGATTTCAGCTATGTAAATACAAGTATTATAGATTATAATGGGGCATACTATTTTGCATTATTGCTTCTTTAACAAGTCACACGTTAAAAATGACCATAAATTAATGGAGATCTTGTTGCTAAGACGTTTGAAGCTTAAAGCTAAAGTGTTTCTGTTGGAGCTGAAACAGAAACAGGGAGGGAAAGAGACAAAGTGGAAATGCTGATAAAGTTTTGACCTCAGTAAAAAAAAAAACCTAAACTGCCGACATGTCTCCAACAAAGCAGGCTCACCAGGTGTGTTAGAAAACTTTGTACAAAGTGGTGAGCACCGAACAGACTGAGGTATTTTGGATCAAACTGTCTTTCAGAGCACAGAGAGGGATTTTAAAAAAATCACTTGTAAACCCTTCACTGCACCTGAAGCGTCCCCCATCAGGTGAACTCCACCCACCTGGCACAGACAGTGAGATAAATCAAACCACAAAATATTTTCATTTTCTTATTTTAACCCAGAGTCCTGAATGTCTGCGTGTGTGGCCTGTGTGTGTGTGTTATCTCCTCAGGTTTCCAGCAGGATAAAGAGAGTCACTCATCGTCCGTCAGCTTTAGTCCAGGAAACGTCTCCGTCTCACAGAGTTTCTCTGTGTTTGTAGTTTCCTAGAGGAAGTGGGAAGCCAGACCAAAGGTGAGGGACGACGTCTGTTAACACCAGGTGGACGAGAAGAAGAGAGGGAGGACGAAGGAGGACGAGGGAGGACGAAGGAGGACGAGGGAGGACGAGGGAGGACGAGGGAGGACGAAGGAGGACGAGGGAGGACGAGGGAGGACGAGGGAGACTACGATCCAGTGATGGTTTGTGGGAAAATTAAAAATAAAATCAAAGAGACCAGATTGAATAAAAGTGATGCTTCCAGTCATAATCCAACACTGATAGAATCCATCGCTGCTGAAATCGGGAGTTTCACTGGGCCAGCCGTGAGGAGGGGGCTGATCCAGAGGACTCTCCCTCCTAGCTGCACATGGTGGATCATGGGAAACAAAATGGTCGGATGTTTGGGGCCAGAATCTCCTGAAGAAAGAAAGACAAAGAAATGTTACCACTCCACCTCCACCCACCTCTGTCTCTGTACACCTGTCGTGTTAATTAATTTCATTATTGATCACACATCAGCTTGATTTTACAGCAGCTGAAACGGGAGTGTTTCTATTAATGTGATTTAAGTTTTCGACTTAAAATAACCAGATAATCCTGATCTGCTGATTCATTTTTGCAGCTGCATGCAAACACTGAAACATGACTTCATATGATTTTGACTTGATCTCGTTCTCTATTAAAGCTGAATTTCAGCTGGTATCTGAGGCCTTGTGAGCAGCCTCTTCATCACTGAGTTGCTCAGTGAAATATTTTCTGGTGTTTTCCAGAGCTGGACGTTGTTTTTAGAGGTCGTCTGAGAAATTTGATTTTATTTAAAACAAAATCACAGATTCCAGTTGTAAGCAGCTAAAAGGTCACAAACAGCACTTGGTTTTCTCTGAGGATATTCTCTGTTTAGCCACTTTTTCTTTAACTTATAACATTATAAACGGAGCCCTGGACTTACACTCCTTTGTACTTTACTCTTTTTATATTTATTTTTCTACCTTTTATCTTATTTTGTATCACACAGAGTTGACATGTATCATTTCTATATCTATTTTACTGAGTGTATGGAGCATGTGACACGTTAGCAGCTCGTGTTGTTTGTCGTCCGGTTTCAGTTTCATCCTGTGTCGACATATCAAAGTAAAATCCACCAGTTTCACCTGAGAGGCTGCAACAGAAAACTGCTGCAGGGCTCAGACACTGACTGTGACTCCACTTTAAACCAACAGTGTTATCTCAAAGCCTCACACACACAGTACATATAGACACTTAAACACACACACAGGAAGCTACAGTACGACCCAGCTTCTACACACACATTCAAACACACTCCCTCCAGGCTGTGTTTGCTCAGCCGAGTGGAGACAGCCTCTGTACCTGCTGTTTCAACACAGAGTGGCCAACTTGCAATATTTTCTTTTTTCCTCTTGTCAACAAATCTCATGTGAAGTCTCCAAATGTGGATTAATCCGGCGCTGAAAATAGTCCCCAACAAACGCTTCATATATTTCCTTCTGTTTGTTTGATAAAAAACTGCAGTGAGCAGCTGTTTGAGGAAATTATGGACTTCTGTGAGTCTTAGGAAGCAATGACCGCAGCATGAGAGTTGTTGAGAATAAGAGTACACTAATTTTTCGTTTTTTTTGTCTCGAACTCCACAGAAGGCGCTTAATGACAATGATGAAGCAGCAGTCCAAAACAAACAGAGACGTGATGGAACAAGTCATCAGCAGTGTGCAGCAGGAGCTTCTTTAGTAATGCTTAATTGACCTGAAACATCAACAAATACAGGTTAGCGCCGAGGACTGATGATTCCCGCTCTGCTGTTTCTGCTGCAGTCAGTGTAAACAGCTGTAAGGAGTTATGTCCGACGGTAATGAGAGGATTAAATATAAAACACATACAAAGACCCGTTTACACCTCACACTAGTTATTACAGCAGAGGTGGAGGCCGATCATCGCCAACCACCGCTTGTTTTTTATGAAAACTTGATTTCAAAGTTTTTATTTTGGAACAAACTTCATGGGCCGGATAATTCACCTTACGTTTACGTGACAGCCTGCTATTTCCCCTGACACACCCTTCAGATGATGTAATCTCACACACACACGTTGACACAGATCCTCTGTGTTCAAACAGATTCACTGTGTGGAGGTTAAACCACAGAGGAAGAACTTAAGTAGGACAAGAGAGTTGAATGTTGCACAAGTGAAACGATAAAGAAAACCTGCTGCTGCTCATTAAAACAGCTGTAAACACTTCAATTAATCGAATAAATAAATATTTAGGGCCTTTTCCCATTGGGCCCCTCCTCTGGAATAACCTCCCATTGATATTGTATAGCTGACTCCAGGTGAGGCCTTTAACCAAAACTAAAACTCATCTTTGCCTTTTAACTCTCAGTTAGCACCTTATTCTGTTTCTGATTTCAGGCTTCTACCTGTTACCACTTTACCTTCAGCAGGTTGGGTCAGTCCTTTCATCAGTTAAGCTTCAGTATTAGTAACTGTTGTCCATGTTGACAAGTAAACTGGTTCAAATCGCTGCATCACTCACACTGCTTGGTTCTGCTTCCGGAGCTGTAGTCTGGATCCTGTGAGGCCATGCCTCCTAAGGTTCATGATCCTGCTCAACGACTGTCTTACATTTAAAACAAGTTAGTTATTGGTAGTCTTATTGCTATTACTATCATTAGTATTATTATATTATTTACATCTCTACATGGAATCTGTAGAGATTCCTTTTCTCAATCCAACCGTCGAGGCAGATGGCCGCCACCCTGAGTCTGGGTTCTGCCTTTAGGTTTCTTATTTTAAAGAAAGTTTTTCCTCTCCACTGTCATCTAGTGCTGCTTATGGAGGGGAACTGTTGGGTCTCTCTTTTGTATTAAATATAAAGAGAACAGTTTAGGACCCGCTCTGTAAGGTACAGTGCCTCTAGATAATGTTCACAGATTTGGCTTATGTAAATAAAATGAATTGAACTGAAAACACTGAACACTGAAACACTGACTTGAGGAAAACTGTGCAGCTGAAATGTTTGAACGCTCTGAACATGTAGCACTTTATATCTAAATATCTTATCAATATCCCATTAGTCAGTCTCAGTCAGCTGCATATTACATACACGCACATACAATCACTGACTGGTTCAACTGTTGCAAAATATTTGACCCTCTACATATTTTTTTCTTCACAAGGTCACGGTGTGGAGGCAGTGAAGTAACATCTGTATCTTTATCACTGAGACTGTGATACATTTTTTTGCCAGTGATAAGAGCAATATAGACAAAACATCAGGGTTCAACATTTGAGAGGGAAACTGAGGTCAATGATGAAGTTCAACAACAACCATTGAGGTACCGACGTCCCAGAAGTCAAAGGTCAGAGAAGTGGAGAAGAAAACCTGCAGCTGTTTAAATACAAAGTCTAGTGTTTTGTTTTCGAAAAGATCGAACCTGCTGATGTGATATCTGAACCCCTTTGTAACTCCTCCTGGTTAACTGTTTAAGAAGCAACACCTAAAGGTCTGAGAATGTTTTGGGATATTTGACTTTGACATCGCGACTGACAATCAGAAGTGAAAGTGGTTTTCAAATTAAACGGGGCAGAAGCTTCCAAAGTCTGTGACGGTTTCAAACTAAAACATATAATGTGGACGAGTTTAAACCCTGTAGCAGCAAAACCATCCTTTTTATTTGTAAAAGGAAGACTGATTTATTGCTTCTTTTAATTGTTCGCTCTATCAGAGGATATAAAGATTTGTCACTTTCGAGTCATATATTCTACCTTTATTTGACCTGTTAAGCCTTTTGCTCCTCTTTATTCTCTAAGTCACTTTTGACACTTGACAGCACCTTCAAGGACAAATGCATGTTTACCTTATTGTTTGGCAGTGGTAGGACATCACTGTGAAAAGAAGGAAATGAGTGACAGATGACTTGTGGTAACAGAAAGGAAGCGGAGGGTTTGGCACGAGAAAACAGGGACGCAGAGAGAAAAGAAAAACTAGATGAAACAAAGAGATGATAAAGAGAAACCAGAGGGTTAAAGAGAGAGAAGACTAGATACGCGACACAAATGTGAGCTGATGAAGATGAGCAGATATGACAGTGACATTCCAGCCATTCTGTGGAAACACAGGCCTCAATTTTAAAAAAGAAGAAAAACACACCTCCTCCTTAGAAACAAAGGACATGGGTTCTAGAAACAATTTACTGGAGGCTTAGTGATTTCAAAGGTAGAAAGTCTCAACTGTTTGTTTTCTTCCTCTCAGAATCAAAGTACAATCACTACATGCACACATTACTTATCACATCACATTTTTTAGCGTGAGTCAGGCAGACTGCGGGACCGGACAGTGTTCGGCTAATTGATTACTATTGGAGCGGGAAACAGAAAAATAGATGACTAAACAACAAGGAAACAGATGAGCGAGACACACCTCTGCTATGAGCCCACATCTTTGTGTTTTGGTCACGTTCTTTTCGTGCTGCCCAACAGAAAGAAGAAGCTAAGGTCGCCCCGACAATATTTTCATTTCTGGAAACTAAATCAACCAAAACCGCAGCAGCAAACTTGTTATCAAGGATGAGCAGCTGTCTCTGCATCAGTGAGGATAAAATCATTTAATGAGACATGTTTGTCATCTGTTGATGTATTTCTGAGCTAATGCTGCGGGAGAAAAAATTCTCAATATTCAGCTTGTAATTATCACTGAGGGTGTGACGTGAATGGGGGTTTCAGATGACAGCTTGTTTTTCTGAATGCAGCATCATGAAAATAGATTTTAATTACCGCAAGGCTTGAATGGTTGAACAGAGGAGCTCTGACTGGTTTCTGCTGGATCTCCATTACATGATGCTAACAACACAACAAACAAGAAAATCTGTAAGTGGCACCAGCATCTGTGTATCTCATGTTAGCCCAGCAGTATATTATTTCAGAATAAAGCTTTTTATCTCCAGAGTCAATTTATCAAATTACAAACAACCACAAGCTGAATACATGCAAAATTACAGGTGAAACCAGATTGTTCTGGTGCCAGTTTTTCTCCAAGATCCAATTCAAAGTTTGTGTCAAATGTACAGATGCAAACACTCACTGATACGAGCCAGAGTCTAACTAGAGCTGAGCTGAGACTGATTCTCCAGCTACAAACAAGGAAATATCTCCAACAGTCAAACTGACGAAGCAGAGGTCTGCAGGGTGAGGAACTGACTAATTTCTGCGCAAGAACTGATCCCCCACTTTAGGGTCAGGGTTTCTGTTTAAAACCATATACAGACAGAAACATCATACGAGGGTTGGAATCTATTGATTATTAAAATAGTTGCAGTCTTTTGATATTTTAGTGTTCATAACACCTGCTTCATACATAGGAAATCTTTAAACCAGAATCAAACTGAGCCAAGAGTTTCAAAACTAGAAAAAAAAACATCCACTTACTCCGCTTTTCTGGAGCTTTCATGCTTAGTCTGAGTTTTATGATGATGTTTGATGAAAGTAAATCTGACCCAGTTCAAATCAAATGAAACCTCTCAGACACAACACGAGAATCTTTTGAGGTGAAAATAGCTGCAGTCGAGCAGGTCCATCCTGAACCATATTAACAGTTTCAGCAACACAAAGAAAATACTTGATGATAAAATCTGACTTTGTAATTCAAACTGTACTACAAGGAAAAAAATCAAACCATTAGCAGCTACACTTCCTGGACATTCCAAACACCATCAACCCCTCACTCCCCCACTACCAACCCCACCCCGCCAGTGAGGAGGAGTCCCCGTGGCTCAGAGACCATGAATGCAGTCAGACAGTGTTTCTCAGCCACCAAAACCCACACAGACTCGATTTCTAATCCCAAGACAAGGCCATGAACAACGAGAGGAGGAGTGTGTGTGTGTGTGTAACGTTAGACAGCTAAACTTCAGGACGTTATCAAGGCTCGACCAAGAACAGTTCACAACCAAAACTGTAGAATCATTGTTTTTAAACTTGTTTAAAACAAATTAGATGAGACCATTGATCAATGAAGCTTTAGAGAGCAAGGATTAATTATCAGTCACGACAGCAGAGTGATCGATCTGTCGTTGTTCACACCGGCTATCAGTCAATATTACGTCCAGAGGATGGAGTGGTCGTGTGATCTGTTTTCAGGTGCGTCTGAAATTTCAGATTAAAACACGTAAACCCCAACATTTAATCCACACCACAAGGTCGGGCCCTTCTGAGACATGATTTAAACACAAGCTATAAGTGGTTTTAAACAACAAATTATCATCTAAACAACATGTGCAGTCTAATCCAGAAGAGGCTGGTTTTCACCTTTAACCAGCAGTTGCTGTTTCCACAGGACGCCACGCTGCGACGCATACTCAATCAACAAGAACAAATCTGAGTTTGTTCGCATGTGACTTCTATCATCAGTCGAGACTTTATAACCACAAAGTTTCTTCTGCACCTGCATGCTCCTGAATCAGCTGAGTCCTTATTCTTATCTCGAGCTCACAGGCTGCAGATTATCAGCAGCCGAGATCTTACTTTGATTCCAAATGTATCTGTCTCTCTCTCTCCCAGGTTGCAGCAAATGTGTGATAATAAACCTGAAGAAAACCGGTTTTAGCTTCAGACCTTCAGACAAGGACGTTGTTGTGCAGGAGGTCATTTTTCTGTCTTTGAATGAAAACCTGTGGGTGTGTGTCTCTCGCCATAGGTTAATGTTTGTGATGGATGCAAGAGCTCACTGTAAATCAACAGGATATATCAAGTGACCGTAGTAAACAAGATTATCTACTGTCATCGTTGGTGGTTCCTCCTGACCGTAACTCCACCAAGACTAAACAACCCTACACCTCTGTCTCGCCTATATTAAAAGAAAAGGAAAGACGAGAGCCAAACATTATTTTCCTGAGATGTTGATGTAAATGTTGTTAATGTCCTCTCGTTATGACGCAGGATAAAACTTCCTGGATCCGCTCTTTAACCAAATCCACATGAATGGCCGACGCCTGTCCCTCCACCACACAGTAAACCAGGTCCCTACGACGCATACCCCGTTGACGAGTAAACAAACAAACAAACCAACAGAAACGGTGAAACATCATCTCCCTTGTCAGTGGCTCCGTCAGTAAAGCTCGACCTGTTTGTGTCAAAGGACTCACCTCAGAGACAAACTCAGACTGAGTCCTTAATTGAGTCTCTAACAGACCTTACCTGACGGCAAAGAAGATTCATAAATTCATCATCCCAACACGCCGTTAACCTTGAGTCGTTCTACACTTTGACAACCGACAGGAAACTAGTTTCGCAGCTGAATCCGCCAAAAACAATACGAGACGAGTGGGTAAACAAGGACAGGAGGTCCAGCTGCACACCGATCGGTCCAGGTCCTCAGTGTTAAAACGTGCAAGAGTGAAGAAGAACAAACAGGTCGAGCACCAACAACAAGTTTCCGAGCAGCTGCACGTTACCGTCGACATTAATGACAGCTTTAGCAGTTTGCCAGTTCCAGACACAGTTAAAGGATTAAAAGGATTGTGGAGAACCTGTGAGCCGAAAGATCTGACACAGGGAGACCGACACGACGGAGGGGAGACGCGAGTCGCAGTCTGGTAAAGGCCAACGCCTGTACCAAGAGTCACCAGTTGTTTTATTTCTGCAGCAAATTAAAGCAGCTTCAACATCAAGTAGAAAAGGAAAATTAATTGCGACACTTTATTGTTGATTCAACTATTTGAGTCATTTTTTCAAGCAGAAATGTGAACTATTCTTGTTGTTTCAGCTTGTTTTTAGTTTATATTACAACAAACTACTTTTCTTTGGATTTTGGATGTTTGAAGACATCAACCAGACCTCTGTCATTTTATGGTTTGATGGATTACTTGTAGCCTTATAAAATCACATGACGCTAAAATAGGAACAAAATGCATTTAGAGCTTGTCTGATTTTAGTTTGGTCTCTGCTGCTAGTATTTCTACTGAACCGCTTGAATTTTAGAAAGAGGATCAACTGTTGCTCAACATGAGTTCTAGAAAACAGAAAAGACGCCCTTAACTTTTCCTCACCACTGGAGTTTTAATTTCCTGCGAACTAAGCCAACACACTTCAGTCAAACTACCAGAGTCAGAATGTCTCGGCGTGTCAGAGGCTGCATCTGTCACTGACTATCTGTTTGCTCTTTGTTTTATGACGGCAGCTTCCTGTTGAAATCTGACAGGATGCAGCGCAGGTTGCATCAACGCCACTGTTTCGAAGAACGAGCTGTTCAGGAAGATGGATCTGCTGTCGTCTGTCATGCTCTGCTGCAGAGAGTGCTGCTTTTAAGTCGCTTGAGGAAAGTCTGAGGTGGTCTAACGCCCTCATGAGCAGGTGCGCGAGTAATTTCTGAAAGACTTTGGAAAGACTTTGGAAAGACGCTGAGACCAAGTCGTTCAAAATGTCTGATGTTCATCAGGTCTTCTCACAGTTTTATTCTCTGTTAACTGTTCCAGGATTTTAGCAAATCAACTACTGCAGTGTCGATAGCTCGTTTATACTGGCACGCCCAGCATACCTGAATACTTCAACGCTGACATTTTCTACATTATTTTCACACAGCAAAAGAATTTCTGATGTAATGTTGTAAATTATGGTGCAAAATGTGACAGTTAATGACTGTTGCAATGGTGTTGAAGGGCGGTCACAGTGTGTAACTGGGCGAATGAAGAGAATTTTGAAGGTCATGAAGTGGGCGGACACACACAGATACAAAGAAATGACAGATATGTTGCAGACACTGTATCAGTTTGTACAGTCAGACACTAACACTAGAGAAGGAAATCAGGGCGTAAAACAGCAGCAAAGAAACAAAACTGAAAAGCTTTTTCATGCAGAAATGTAAGTGACAAAAGGCTTCTATTTACAGATACAAACACACCAACGCTAAGCTCCCTCTCCTCGAACTGGTGATTCATTGATGGGAAATGTTACTACGTTTTCCATATGTGTTCTTCCAACTTGCATCAACACTTTTCCTAGTTTGGTGGAAGAATCAACTGGTCCGGCGAGAGCCCCGACCTCAACCCCATCCAACACCTCAGGAGGAATCAAACACCGATCGTGAACCAGACCTTATTAATGAAATAGAAATGACCCTTAGGGGAAACATCTGAGAGTTTTCCCAAAAACGAAATCATAAATCTATTTTTAAAAAAAACAAAAAGAGCGAGTTTGACTTCAGGTCATCTAGATTTCTCAGCTACAGTTTCCCAGGATACCAGACATCGATGAAGCTCAGTTTTATTATCATTAAACTAGTTTTGTGTCCCCACCTCAGTCAGGAGGTTTACCTGCAAACCAAAAACCACATGCGTTTGCACCAGTTCTCATCTCGTTTGTTTGTTTCAGTCCCAGACATCAAAGGTACCAAAGAGCAGATACTCTACGGTCAGTCGGCAGTACATGATTAAGCCGATGGCTAAAGCCAGAGCAAGGGACGCCTGACACGATTCCAGCAATGGCCCGCCTGAGAGACCGTCTTCTATCTCTGAAAAACAACAACAGTAACAGTATTTAATACGATCAAATCACTTTATTCACTTTAACCAAACTCATGATCCATCTTGGGAAATCAGGAGGTCTCATGCCTGGCAAACATCTGTAAATTGATAAAATTAAGAATATTTTTAATAAATATAAATATGTAAAAGGACTGTGCTCTGTGCTCATTGCTGTTGTGTCCACTAGTTAGCTCAGAACAGAAACATTAGACAGGAATGAATGGTGGACTAGTCTGATTCTTGTTAAGGATTGTGAATGCTGATACTGTACATAGCGGCATGACAGGTAAATATCATGCATCATTGTAAAGATTCAACAGAGCAAAACTGCCTCGCCTTCATGAAAATGAACCGTAATCAGAACCGACTTGTGAAGGATTTATCCTCTGTATGGCAGCCATTTTAGGCAATTTTTTAGCTCAACTTGTCATCCTCAGCTGTTATGCTAACATTAGCATTAGAGCCCTGCTGCCAAATCAGCCAGCAATAGGCTGTCATTACAGATCTGCCAGTGTCTGTGTATATGTCGAGACACAGATTAGCTGTAGGGGCGCCTACAGCTTCTAATGGTTGGGCGCACCACATGGGCTTATGCCCTGAGCAGCTGGTCCCCGGATTGACCCAGGTCTGGCCGGATCTTTTACCGCGTCATTCCCCACTCTCTCCTGTTTCTGCCTCCTCTCCACTGTCCTGTCCATTAAAGGCGAAACAGCCAAAAAAAATAACTTAAAAAAAAAAAAAGATTAAAGGTGTTTGAGGTCATTTAGTAAATAATGTCTCCATCAGTTTGTCGAACAAACCACTGGACATGCTTAGTTTTATGTGGTAAAATGCCTCATATTTTCTCTTTTAATAATCAACTATCAAAATTTCTGTTGATATTATGCAATTAAAAACAGAATATAGATCTGCTGATATGTACAGTAGTTACTGCACTTTTTTTCAAACCGTTATTAGTGGGGCTACAATACAAACGTTTTTAGCATGCTAACATTAGCCTGACAGCCGTTAATTTATAGAAGCTCCTGGTGTTTGGCATGGGATATGTTGCTAGCATGGTTCATGCCATGAACAAATGAAAACTAGCGCAGGACGCTGCCTCTGAGTCACGAACTGGTCAGGTTTCTTTTTACCTGTGAGATGAAATATGATACAGGTATTGTTAACGTCTGTTGACAGAGCTCTCTGTCTCTGTCCTCTGCAGCCTTTACTGTTGGTTGATTGCAAAGAAGACAATGTATAAATTTAATTTGGGGTTTACGAAATTAGCCTGAAGCTGCAGCTGAGTGGTCACTTTATGAAAACTAAACCTGCACGGACGCTAGACTGCTGATACAGATGATACAGGCGAATCAATCCATCCAGGTTCAAGGCTGCAGACGTGGATCTTACCTTTGACGGCCAGGGTGTGGGTGACCGGTTTGCTGGTCTTGCCGGTGACGGCGTTGTGTGCCTCACAGGTGTACGTTCCACTGTTACTGTAAACAGCCTTGTCGATGATGTACTGCGACGTTTTTACAGCAGTCATTGTGCCGTTAAACTTCCAGGTGAAGTTGGCGGGTGGGACGGATGCTGCAGAGCAGGTGAGGGTCACTTTGGTGTCCAGCTCTACCTCAGATTCACCCGTCACCGTCGCTGGTTCAGGACCATCTGGGCACAAAATGGAAACAAAAATGGTTCAGTGTTGGGGTTTAATCATAAAGGGTTTGACAGTAGTGAATCTGTGTATTTGTCAGGACTTGATTAGCCTAGCTTGGCATAAAACACAAAAAACAAAACACCTCTTAGTACCTCTGAAGCTTAGTGATATACACGTTTGACTAATCCAAAAACAAACAGAGATTTAAAAACCACATATCCTGGTTTTTGGGGAGTCAACCTTTCCTTTCGTGGCTATAAAATATTCACTGCAGGACGTGATGTTTAGTTGCTGTGCCTTAATATTTCTCTAGTTTTATTTTTTAAAAACCCACAGAAATGATGTAGGATTACTTTAATACTGAGGAAACTGTGATGATTCTCAAGTTTTACAGTTGCAAGGAATTTTTCTGCAATATCTGACTATTGTTTATAGATGATTACTCATGATGGACATCATAGGTTTGAGTGTAAATCATATTTTATGTTTCGGTTTGACTGAGTTATGAGTCATGACTCTGAAAGCAGTGTTTGGCAGCAGCTCCAGCTGCTGAATGAGAGGTCAGCTGCCAAATTACCATTACTCACTTCCTGCTGTTTTTACAACACCTGCATGCACCTGTCCCCCTCCCTTTTACCCCCCCCCACCTTATCACAGTCTGTATTTCTCTGTTTACATAATAATTTTAATTAAATGGATACACACGTGTTTACTGCTGTTTATTTGAAATTAAAAGAAGTTTTATGAGCTTCTGAAAGTGCCATAAACATAAATCACTACCAGGACAAACAGATACACCTCCATAACTGTGTCATAATGTAAAACCATAAACTCTGACAAACGCTGCAGCGTCACCACCACATGTTCAGGTCTCTTAGCAGAACAAACACTCACAGTTGACCACCATCTTGTAGGAGGCTTCAGCGGAGGTGACGGGGTTGATGAGCTGACACTGGTACACCCCGTTGTCTTCTTTCTGCAGCGGGTTGATCATGATGGAGGACAGGTCGTCCGCAAACACCAGGCGGGAGTTGGCGGACAGAGGTTTGCCGTCTTTCAGCCAGCTCCTGGTCTTCACGGTGCCGGTCATCACCTGGCAGCTGAGGTTGGCTGTGCTGTTACCGGCGATGAGGGTCGCAACGGGACCGGTCATTTTAGCACCTGTGATGGGCTCTGTAAGCAGAGAGAGTTATTATTTAACATTTTACAGTTTATTCTATTCCACTACATTGTAATATGCTGATTGTAATGGAAGATATTACTGGGTAGAACATCTCAATACTTTTTTTTTACTTTTCTTTGTTTGGGATGCAGTGGTGGAGGGGTGGGGCGAGGGGTGGATATAGCTACTGAAATCTGATTTCATTGTGGTTGTTGTAAAAGAGTAAAACTATCAAATAAAAACAAAAATAAACATTGCTCTAATTCAAGACAAATTCAAGAGCCTTAGAAATAACTATTCATCCAACTGACACCAAGAATCGAATTCCAACAAATGTGGTGATTAGCCTCGCCCAACGCCCTTCTCCTAACATAATGTTGGTCATCTGATACAACAGATGCATCACTCTCCTCTTTCAATCTGCCAAAGCACACGGAGTCACCAAAATAAAATGCTCCTGTCTTCTCCTTCTTTCCTTCCCCCCCCCGCTATCACCCTTATCATCCAGAAACAAAACACAGAAACTCTTCAGGGCGTAAGGTAAGACCATCCTCCAACCCAGCAGGTTTTACACACACACACAAACACACAGAAATGTTCTGCCGCCAACTTGAAAACATCCTCCAAACACAAGAAGAAGAAAAATTCCTCGGCAGTAATTATAGACAGCACAGTTTTTCTGTGGGTTACACAACATCTCAACACCTGCCAGGTAAAAACTGATGTAGGTGCTGCTGTATGCACCGTATGTACTGGAAGTGTCACAGGCCACTACTGCTATGACTAATAAGAGTCCATTTAACAGTCTCGTGCCTCGGAGGAATGTTCCCAAGAAGGTTTCAGTCTGTTTTGTTTCAGCTACCAGTGAAGTTCCACTGAACTTTTGCCTCATTCTGTTTTATTTAGCCAAACTTTTAAAATCTAAAACCCCATGAAATCTCAGATTTATGTCTCTTTTGCCTTTTTAATTAGCTTTTACATTTTCTGCTAAAATCATTTATCGTCAAACTGCATCACTGTAATCAGTTTTCCACTTTTAGCTCTTTTCCAATGACTGTTCAACAGCAGGAACGTTGGTAAATCAGTCTGCATTTATCTATTAATGGATACAAGTAATTCTCCCTGTATCTGTTGTCCACAGCTGCTTTATACTGTATGAAAAGCTTCCTCCTTCAGTTGATTAAATACCTGCAGCGACGCCGTCTGAAGGCAGCAGGATACAATGATAAATCTACTACCTCTGACCTAAGACGCTCGATATCTCAGGACAGCGATTTGGCTAATAATATCCATCCACTCGTGATTTCCTTCATTAAATCACAACCACATACACCTCACACAAATACACTGCTCAACTCAAAATTAAAACTCATCAGAAATTGCCCACAGACTGACTCAGTTAAAAACCCAAAGCTTACAATCAAAGTAGACGATTTTTTTCATTGGGTTTTTGGATTATTCCAGAAATAAACTGTGAGCAACTAAAGTTTCTGATCCTTCCAGGTTTAGTTGATCAGATAATCTCACAGATGAACACCACTGTTCTGATGTTTGAAGCCCAAATCCAATCTCCAGAAGTAAAAGCTAATGTTAGGCTATAAACCAACCACACGGTCACATGACGCCAACGCCTCCACCACTAAGCTTCCAACTGTCATTTCATTTAGCTCTGAGCTCTACAAAAGCCTTTTCTTCTTAGAAAGTTAGTGAGAGTTTGAAAGAGCGGAGTAGAAACACAACGAGGCTGTAAAGGTGGATCAAGAGTAGATGGGTTTTCATGTTAACGTCCCCGACAACCTCTGTAGTCTCATTTAGACACTCGTTAGCAACTGCCTTAAGACACGAAAAGCTTTCAAACATCAGGAGGGGATTTATCGACCATTTTATGTCGGAGAATAAAACCTGAAATGTCTTTGAGCTTGTGTTAAAACCACACAGATTAACCAGAAACACTGATTCTTGGGATTTAGTGAACAGGACGCATAACATGCTAACATGCTAACTGACTTCCTGGTTTTAGATCATTCTTGCAGCTCTATAAAATGGTGACGATAATCATATCCAATTTCATTAGGACATGAGTTAAGTTAGATTTCGTCATTAGAATTGTTTTCACCAATTTAAGAACGTTATCGTGTTCTGACCATATGACAGAATGGAATTTCTTGAACTTTCACTCAGGAGCTAAAATCAGCCTTTACACTTGAAAGAAAAAATGACTGACATGATATTTAACGTGATAACATCACCCAGCCCTCCCACAAAGACCCCATCTGTCTAATCACTCCATAATTCTGAGTATTTTTCAGAAAGCATTACTCACCCATCACGCCGAAGGAAACACCAGGAGATGGGATGGTGCGCTTGGTCTTGGCGTTGTTGGCCCTGCATGTGTATTCGTCCACGTTCTTCCCGAATCCGTGCTCTTGAATGATTTTCAAAGTGAGGACCTCACCCGCTGCCTCCATCGGCTCCTTGTTGTGGTACCAGGTGTAGGTGGCGGGTGGGCTGGAGGGGGCTGAACAGGTCAGGTTGAAGTTGGAGCCGGATTTGATGTACTGTGGAGGGTTCGGAGGATTGACAATGACCTCGTCTGGTCCGTCTGTGGAGCAATAACACATGGAGGGGTTCAACATTAGCATGATACAGACGGTCACGATTGTCAGATAACCTCATCAGCAGAGGTTACTGGTTTTTGCCTTTGGGGGTATCCCAAACAGTCCGATCCAATACTTGTATTTACCTAAGTGTTGATTAATTCTACATCTCAAACCAAAGCAGTTAGGAAAAATAAATGGCAAACAATGGAGATTTTTATCCATTTCCATCCATTAGTGTTTAAATTTCTACTTTCTAGAACATCAGTGCTCATAATAATCAACACAGACGTGGGTGTAAACAGATAAAATGAAAAACACTTTCCAACAAAATAAAATCAATGAATTATTGGTTTATAAGGAAATTATTTAACTGCTAAAAACACCATGATGAAGACAGCTAATCCATGTTTTCATATTTAGGTCATTTATGTTCCCATATCATATATTTGGATCTTTTACTACAAAATAAAGTGTTTTCATTTTATATGCTATGAATTTTTTAAAACATATATTTCATGTATGTGTTTCTGTGTCATTCTGGCTGTTTTCTTTTCTCTCTTATTCTTATAAAGACTTTAAATCCCTCTAAAGAAGCAAAATGTTGTAAAAACGCATCTTTAATCTAATTTCATGCACATCCTCATGTCGTCGTGCTCGCTACAAATATGAGTTAAATTTTCACTAACTTCATTACACGGCCTGAGCAGATTAAACCCTCCCGAGCTGGAGGCGTAAGCTTTTCATTAATTAATAACAGGGTTAACCAGCGGTCGTTGTGGTTTCACTGCCTTTCAGGTTAGTCATGGGGAAGGAGTGGAAGTATGGGCTGCTGTGTACACAGTGAGGTTTTAGTCGGAGCGTACAGGCTGAGAGGGAGCGCCCTGCAAACACACATCAGCCATACCCGAGTGTTTCAGGAATCTGACCAGGTTTAAAGTCTTAACAGTGATGGATCCAGAAATACTGTGGAGCTCAGGCATCAGTGTGAATCAGGGAACAAAAACCAGTGAAACTATTAATGACAAATGACCTGCTGAGGTGTGAAGGAGTGACAGCGACTGACTCATGTTTGACCTTTTGTTGTCAAACAGGTGTGGAGCTCATTCAGGAAAGTGTAGCATTTACTGAGACTAAGACCTCAGAGCTAGTTACTGTCAAACTGCCATGAGGGTGGATTTACATAATAAAAGAAAGCATAACATTGAACCAGACCAATGAACTATCCAGGTTGATATATCAGCCAATATTAGCTTATTGCAGATACACCGCTCAGCCTCAACATTAAAACCACCTGCCTAATACTGTGTAGGTCCTCTGGTGTCGCACAAGAGCACACAAGACTGCACAAGACCTCTAAAGGTATCCTGTGTTATCAGGTTTCTGCTGAAGCCAGCAGCGTAGATGCAGTACTTACAGTAGACAGTGAGGTTGAAGGGGGCGCTCTTCTCTTTCTCCAGCTTGTTAGCAGCTGTGCAGCAGATGGGACCAACCAGATCTGACCTGAGAACACCTGCGATGGTGAGTGTGCTGGACATTTGCTCCTGTGCCACAACCCGAAGGAGAGAGTACGTCAGTTACATATAGCATACAGTGTACATACTAAGAGCCTGAAGGCCGAATTGAATGAACTATAACTGAATAAACAAAGACAGTAGCTTGAACTCGTATCACCTTAAAGGATAACTCCGGTATTTTTTAACCTTTCTTATGTTTTTGGGTGTAAAAGATTGATAGAGTCAGCAGCAATAAAAAACCCAAAGTTATCCTTTAAATCTTATCCCCTGACATACACATTGTGTTTTTACAATAAACAAGATTTTAAAATGAATGAAAAATATATAAACTGACATTTTTAAGTGTGAGCCGTTTGCCGTCGGCCACGATGGGCGTGGTGCCGTTAGTCCAGGTGAATGTGAGGAGGGAGCCTTTAGCAGAGCAGGTCAGGACCACGGTGCTGTTGTGTTCGATGGCCTCGGTCAGGTCGGACTTGATGACGACGTCAGACACAGGCTCTGCACAGAGACACAGAGAGGGGTTTTTCCAGTAACAGCTCAAATGGCAGAATCTGCTGGAAAGGTGTTGAGTTTTGTTGAAAGTATCTTAATGTAGGTCGAGAAAAAAAAACAGCAAAGGTGAAACAACTAGAACTAACACCTGGTTGAATCATCAGGACAAAAGTTGAACAACTGTGTAAGATACAAGAAGTCTGAGCACATAAAAACTGAAGGAGAGAAGTCAACTACAACTCCCAAGATGCATTTCACTGAGAAACAGCAGAAGATTACATTTGTTAGAAAACTGGTCACACAGCCTGCAGCTTCAGTCATTTCAACGTTGAATTCTGGGGCAAGTTTGAATAAATTCAGCAGCTGTGGTTTCATGTTTAGTTTAGCTGTGGCTCATGGGAGAAAAGATGTTTTTGACACCAAATCCTGATATTTACAGCTGATGTTTCAGTGTTTAGTTTATTTTGTACCAGCATAAAAATTCATGCCATTTTGTCGACATGTGGTCAGCTGTTCAGAGGAGAAAGAAACAGGATCCAGTCAAACTGCAGAATTTCAAATTCAGTAACTCTCCAGGTGTTTTAAGGCGGATTCTTCCACAGGGATTAAAACAAGTTAAGTAAATTTTGTTGGTGTAATCTGACTAAAAGTGAGCAGAGAATGGTGCCATGATTAATGGAGGATGGAGGATTTAACAACCTGCTCGGTGGGAGGCCGGTTTGTCTTCACACAATCGTAGCTGTGCTCATTTGAATGGAGTGAATGAAGACGGCAGAGCAATCGCAGCAACTAGACCTGCTGGACTCGTTCTTGATAATCCTGGAGCTCCAACTATAAATGTACGATCTGTTTATTGATGATTAGGCAACAGTAGGTGTGTGGGAACAATGTGAAGGAGTGGTAACCAGTTCTGAGAGCAGAGCCACAGGCTGTGACTTCACACCGTTGGAGATTAGATTTTGTCTGTAAACCTGCAGGAACATTAAGGACGAGACTGAAACAACAAACAAACATGGAGACACTGGTGGTTTTGTTCGGATCCCTGTGCAGGAAATAAGGTTGACTGTATGACTGAGTCACAAGGAATGCTGGGAAAAGCATCCAGCCATCCTTGGATAAACAAAGACTCAAACTGACATCATGAAGTTGACACAAGCCAGACTGGAGACGCCCTCAAAGCAGTCGACAGATTAACTGTTCAGAACAGTTAGCTGCTTAATCAATAAGTCGATCAACAGGAAAAACTGTCTGCAAATATTTTCATAATCAATAAATCTTTTTCCTTATTTTTCAATCACAAATGTCAAATATCTGCTGGTACCGTCCTCTTATATGTTTTCTCAAAACTTCCACCGGTTCATAGATTTATCGCACAAACAAACGGACAGATCAATCAGATCAATCAGATCAATCAGATCAGAAACTACACTGCTGCAAACTGATCCGACGTCAGTGGGCGTGTCCTACTCTACAGGCTGGATGAGTCGTGTGAGGAATGGGAGGAAACAAAGACTGAACCTGAAAACAGGAGCCACGCCCTGAAGGAGCACAGGAAGAGTTTTCTGTTGAATCAGAGTTTAAGGTCACAGAGAACATCTGTCCATCAAAATGACTGCGCTCACTGTACTATACACTGACTTCACTAAATCAGCTCAGGACTGTTCACAGGCAACACATCACAGTGGACAACAAGTCCCAGGAAAAGGAGGATCTATTTTCCTCCGCCAAGGAATATAGTCCGTGCACTGTGCGGTTGCTACGCGACACATAAAATGGTCTCTTAAGATTTTAATGTAGCGCAGGGATTTCTGACTCCACGGCACAACACTACCAACAGGTGTGGCCTTGGACCTGAACCAAACCGCGTCAGAAAATGTTGGGCGGTTAAATGGCTTCACGGAGCCTAAAACCTAAATAAAGCACTTTTTATCTGGATCTCTGAGCGCCACTGACCAACTCGACATCAATACAGTCCAAAAAGCAGCTCACACGAATAAGAAGAACTTAAAACCAGCCTGATCCTGAAACGTGAGTGGTTAAAAAAAGTCATTTAAAGCAGCACAGCCTCACGGGAACGTTACCAACGTCAGAATATACAATTACAACTAAACATTATGAGACTCGGTTGAGTTCGGCACTGACCCCCTCAAATCACACCTGGGCAGGTAACAGCACAGGTATAACAGAGGGCGGAGGAGACTCACCCAGCACCCGGAGTTTGATCTCCGCGGTCTTAGTGTCACCGTCTGCTGATATCACGTTGATGCTGTAATCCCCGCTGTCCTTCGTCTTCACGGCCTTCAGGGTCAAGTAGCCGTTGGTCGCATTCAGGCTCACTCTCCCCTCATACGGTGCGTTCACTTTCAGTGTTGTTGGGCTCACGGTGGCGACATGAATCTGATCAGTCCCGTCGCTGTAATTCCAGATGATAAAAACATACTGTGGCCTGTCGAGCAGGGTTTTAATGGTGACACTTTTCCCCACAACTACGTCCAGCGGACCCTCCGGCAGAATGTCCTGCCCCCTGCAGCGACCTGCGGGAAGAGACGGAGAGGAGCTGTCGTTAGGTTCAAGGAACTGAACAGGTCAAGAAGAACTGTTTCTGTGCTGAAACTTTTTTAATCTTTAAGCAGACAGTTCTGCTCTGCTTCCAACTAAATATACGACATCATACTGACATGAATTCAAACAGGCTGCACCCACAGAACCACTCTCTCCATGCAGAGAGATAGAAACCCCACAAAAACACAATTAAAGACATAATCCTATAAAGCCCATGCACCGGAACACACCGGCAGCATCGATCTGTTCTTACCGATAAAAAAGAGCAGGAACAGAAGCGACTTCAGTCTGAACAGATCCATCCCGGACGGTTCAAGTCTTCACAGCAGAGACAGAGTAGAAAATGCGGCGCTACCTGCTGCTTTTAGAGGGACACACCCAGACAAGGTGAACACACACACACACTCCCCCTATCTATCACCACACACACACACACACACACACACACACACACACGTCATTAGTGTGATACTGTGAGGCAATTTTTCTTAAAAATTCTGAATGAATCACTGGTGTTCCCGTAGTTCACAGCGCAATTTAAATTTAACTCAACCCATCAGAGTTCAACACATGAAGGCTGAACATTATACACAGAAAATACACTGGAAATAAATCCATGCATGGATATGAGACAATGGGCCCCTGGGCACAGACATATAAAAGGCTTCTACTCCTCTTACAAAGCAGCACAAACAGTAATTATTATTATTTTTATTATCAATGATCTATAATTATAATCCAGATTTAAAAGAGAGTGTCTGTATGAGGTCCTGGAGTTTGTTTGTGGGAGTGTTTTTTCAATGAAAGAAGCTGAAATATCTTATTGAATCTCTCCAGTTTCTTTAGTGAGACGCTGCTGCCCCCTACTGGACATCTGCAGAAGTAATGTAACTAATCTAATACTCTGAATTAGCTTCTCGTGTTAAGTGAATGACTGGAAAGTTTTGGGCCCTGAAACAGCAGAGCATGTAGTAAAAGCAGTCTGATACACCATAAATATAACTGAACACATTCAGTAATAATCATTTTGTAGGTTAAATAAATATAATGAAGCGAAAAAGGTACATAAAGTATAAAGCTTTATACTTTCCTGTTAATCTACACTCAGTTGGAAACTCGTGGTAGAATGCCTCCACAAACAAATCCAGCTGCAGTTAATTAGCATGTGAATTCTTGAATTATGGCCAAAAACGTGTTTAATTACTGCTTCGTGGTTGTTTATCACACAGACTAACACATTTCCTCAACTTAAAAAAAAGTGTAAACAATATTACAAAGATTTTCCTGCTCAGATAACAAACACAGACACATCAGATATTAACAGTTTACATTCACACCAACATGGATCAATGAATTTGACAAAAAAGAAAGAAAGAAAATCTTAAATCTGTAGCTTTTAACCACATATGTATCATTGTCTTCATCGTTTGATTAAGTTTTCATGGAGATAAGTTATATAACTCTCTGTTCACAGATTTACTGAAGTCATGTGACCAACATTTATCTCCATGACAACTCAGCAAACTTTGTCTGCTTATGAAAACCATGAGATTCAACTGGAAAAAGCTGAAAAAACCTGACAAAGCTGATAAATGGACCCTGACTAAGAAACCACCAGCTGTTTAAACCTGAACTGATCTTCAGACAGCATCATGTGAGAGTGTGGAGTAGGTCTGGTCCTGGTCCCTGGTGGCTGGACTGAGGCTCTGATAGGTTGAGTCCTCACACTTCTCATGATTGACAGATAACTGGAAATAATAAAACACATACCTGACATTTAGTTTACATGTAACTGATCCAGTGGTGAGACTGTATCTATCAGAGGGTTTTAATGATTTTAATGAGTGGCCACAAATCAACATGCAGTTTTATTTTCTTCAGCATCCACAGTGAAGTTTCAGTGAAAGAGAGTTACCTCCAGATTTGTGCCATTTGAAGAACATGACTTCCTGTTTTTCATCCATTTGAAGAGGAGCAGCAGATAAATAACCAATAGCAGGACAATCACAACCACAAACACAACCAGAGACACAAAATAAACTGGGCGAGAGACACACAAGAAGAGAGGGGAGGAAGGAAGAGAGAGAGAGATGTTATTAACACATGAATGTATCTTGTGTTTATTCTCTATTGTGTATCTATTTATGCTTCTATTTTCCTCTGTATATATTTTTCTTTTTAGGCATTTTGTTTACTTATCAAATAAAACTTAAGACAAACAGCAGTCTGTTACCTGAGAAAGATCTTAAAGAAAACTTGTCTTGTTTAATTTGTTTGTATTTAGCAGTTGCTGTCAGAAAAAGAGTGTTGTTCCTGCTGTGGACAGCAGGGGGAGACAAAGGCAAAGTTTTATCTACAGCAAAGCTCCAGAGTTCAAACAGTGGCAGGCTGAACCTGAACAGCTTCTCTATTTAAAATACCTGAACTCCTTCAGAACTCCAAACAGAATGAACCTTAATAAAACTTAAAGAAATCTTCAGTTTCTTTGACTGTGTTGTCTGTTGTGTGAAGTCTTTAAAATAATGTTGCTGGTGAACAGTATCAGTGTTACTGATCACTTCCACAGGACACGATGAACCAACACTTCAAATCAGATAAAGTCACAGCACATGACATTATCTGATCTTAGGAGAAAGTTTCATGTGAATATCCTCTCTGCTGATTCTGGTCTCTAACAAATTAAGCTGCACTTTAACCAAACATTAACTCCCATACCGTCATACAAACATTACTACACACAGCTGCTAGTAGTCAGAAACTCCCCAGGGTCCATTAAAAAGTCAGACATTTTCTAAGATCTGACCTGTGACAGATAACGTGTGCTTGTATGTGGTGGTCTTTCCAGTGATGGCGTTGTGCGCCTCACATGTGTACGTCCCAGCGTTCTTGAAAGCGACCTTCTCGATGGTGAACTGTGCTGTTTTGACGTCAGTCATCAGGCCGTTAAACCTCCAGGCGAAGTTGGCGGGGGGGATGGAGGCAGCAGAGCAGGTGAGTGTCAGGTGGTCATTCACCTCCACGGTGTCTGACCTGTTACCACGCTTTGGTCTCAGGACCAGCTGACAGACAGAAAGAAAAGAGGATCAGGTCGCCTGCTCAACACATATTAACTGTGAATGAATGGCCTGTGAATGACAAGATGTCAAACCTCACAGCTCCTGTGCAGCATTTTACATTGTGTGTTATTGTATGTTTTGCCTGCCCTTAGTGAACAAACACTCACAGTTGACCACCATCTGTAGGAGGCTTCATCGATGCTGATGATGTTGTTGACACGGTACTCCGCCGGCCTCTTTCTGCAGAGGGCTGATCAGGAGCCTGCGTCGCCAGAGTAACATCAGGAGCTGGCAGACAGAGTGTTTGCCATCTTCAGCCAGGTCCTGGTCATGGTCCCGCTGCTGCCTGCAGCTGAGGGTGGCTGTACTGTTGCCAGCAATGAGGGTCACAGTCGGACCGGTGATTTTAGTGCAGGAGATGGGCCTCAGGAACATGGGAGGAGTGAAGAGATTGGTTATGTCTCATTTTACTTTCATCATCATTACCGGAGTCATTACTGTGCTGATGAGGAATCTTAAAGGTCTATTAGCCGTATCAGAAATGAATGAAAATATTAATATTGAAAACTAACAGTTAGTAAGCACTACGATTTGGAGTTCTGCAGCATAGAGGTTGGTGCAACATTAAACAGACCATAAAGATAATCAAATTCGTGCATTTATTTGACAAACACTAAAATGATAAGTGACAAATACACAATATCTGACTTAATCTAGGAACACTACATACAGGTGTGTGTGTGTCTGAAAACAAAGACAGGATGGCAGATTCAAAATGGCTCCTTTGTTGTAAGCTGTCATGTCTAAATCATGTCTTGGTGGGCAGAGGCCCCACACTGATAACTACTGGATGTTAATCCAAAGTAAGCTGATAAGAGTGAGAGAGAGCAGAAAGATGAGAGTGCTTCGCTTTGTTGGTCCGACCCAAGGTTGACAAATTTAAGTTTTGAAAGCCAGATATGCTTTTGATTGTACTCTTTAATTTCATGGTTTTAAACTTTTTATGATTTAACAAAAAATTAAAATTATATATATATTTTGCTCCATAAAGTTTTGGGGTAAACACTGAAACAGATTTTTCTACAGTGTAGAAACATGGTCCAAAATGACTCACCCAGCACTCTGGAGCTTGGTGTAGTTCCTGAATCTTGTGCCATCAGCTGTTTCATGAAGAAATTATATCTCACTGTCCTCAACCCAGGGACTAGGTCAAGTCACCTGGTCCCGATTCACCAACAGTCTGTCCGTAAGATTGGAATACTTTCAACTGTCCTTCAGACATTTGTACCAATATAAGACCATGTCATTCTCAATGTCCTCAAAGAAAAGTCCAGTTCATTATGAAGTCATCTAGATTATCGTGGAAGTTTTGTCGTCATATCTCCCTACGCCGCGTAGAGAATACCCTCCACCATTTGCATCCTGAGAGAAAGATGTGAAGGACAAGTCACACCAATTCAAACTATCACAAACATTATGGAAATATATTACTTACACTTTATTATAGTATGAAGAGGATTAGAGCCACACGTGAAAAATTTTAATCTCAGAGTTAAATTTTTTTTCACTAAATAAACATTTACATGTGGCCCTAACGCTTCCTCTGTCACTAAAGGAGCGCCAAGAAATAAACAAAACTGAAGTGAAGTAAAGTGAAGTATTGATCTGTTCTTACCGATAAAAAGGGCAGAAACAGAAGAGACCGGTGAACAGATCCATCCTGGACGGTTCAAGTCTTCACAGCAGACAGACAAGAAACCGTTGCTGCTTTTTAGAGGGGACATCCTGTTTGTAAGGTCCCATCCCTCTCCACTTCGACCTGACCAGACTACATCTAAAACAACTTCAACACAAACTGAACATTAGAAGCTTGATTAGTTGAGGATTTACTGGTGTTGTTGGATCAGACTCTATTAGTTTTATGTCTTAATAAACTGACAGCTGAGTTTGTCTTTTATCGTGACATATCTATCTGCAAAAGTGACCAGTAGAACTAAATGTTATATGCATGTAGGACAATATTTTACTTTTTTATTTATTGACTGTGAAAGTATTTTAGATTAGCTGATTTTTAAAATCAGGAGAAATGTTCAGAAAAGTAACATTTTCCTGTTTGTAAACGCAGCTCAGTGAGATACCCAGTGGACATCAGGAAAATGCACCTTTGAATTAAATACTGAATGTTGATTTCAAATGCCACATGATATTAGCTGTATAACATCATGTACTATCTGTACAGTCCACTGTTGTTGGTGTTAGTAAGCAGAAATCATCACACTTTTTCTGTTTTATTCTGGAGACCATAATCATAGGCTGATATGGATTAGAGGCACAATTGTTTACAGAATACATTTTTTTGTGCCAGAGCAATAGTCATTTGTCTATTTCAACACTGTCCTGTGTAGGGGAGGGGGTCCTGAAGGCACAAGGACGCCCAGGCTTACAAAGCTCAGTTTCCTGCTGAACATATATATGTACAGACTGAACGCAGAGCACAGATTTCTACTGAGTCTGCGTTGTGTGTTTGTGAGGGTGGAGCAACTTGGTCCTGGTCCCTGTTGGCTGCATTGAGGCTCTGGTAGTTTATCCTCACATGTGGAGACTGCTCATGGTCACAGGTGACTGAAATGAAAACAACATCTGTGACTGTCCAACTGTATTACAGATAAAAGGGTTGTAATATCTTCATTTGGTGCTTTTAGGTCTATTATTTCACCCCCAGAATCATCACATTCCCATAGCAGGCTCAAAATACAGACACTGCTGTCTTCGGACGATGATCTAAAGGAAAACGTGAGGGGAAAAATGGCATCTACAAACAACCAGAAACTGAATGAGTCTTCACATGTGAAACAAAGACGAAGGAGTCAGAGAGAGTTACCCATGTTTCTGCCGCCTGAGCTCCCGAGTTCAAACCAAGCCTGTTTTCATCCATTTGAAGAGTGAGCAGCAGAAACCAGCCAACAGCAGGACGACACGACTCACACACAACCAGAGACACAAAGTAACCGAGAGAGACACACAGAAAGAGTGGAGGAGAGAACGAAAGAGAGGCATAGTCAATTTAATTCTCTCACGCCTAACGCTTATTCTTTTCTCCTAAAATTTTCTGGAAAAACAGATTAAAACTCAGTTCATCTGGATCATGTTGAAGTGCAATTCAAAACAAAGCGTACAGTGCTACAAACAAAATATTCAGTGTGTGAAAGTCTCAAAATCCAACCTCAGATTTTACCGCCCTTGTGCAGAAACTGTTAAAGAGTTTAAGTATTTCAATTTGTCAGAGAAGGTAAATACAGAGAGGAAATTCAATACTCCAACCTAAAATGAGATACTGTGGATGTGCTGGCTTTATGGCAGGTTGTTATGTCCTAGAAATTTCAGTAACACTGATAATGTTCACCACACAGACAGCATCATTTTAAAGATTGAAACACAACAAACCTAAAAAGTGCTTAAAAATGAGTAGATGACTCAAAATTAGGGGGCCATTCATTCACCATCAGTCTATAGATACTGTTGAAAGAAATATATTTTGTGCATTTTCCTCATTTGCAAAGAAGATTTTTCTGACCCAGACAGATAACGGTGTCAACGTGGTGGTTTTTCCAGTGATGGCGCGAGCGCCATATGTGTACGCCCCAGCGTTCTTGAAAGCGACCTTCTCGATGGTGAACTGTGCTGTTTTGACGTCAGTCATCAGGCCGTTAAACCTCCAGGTGAAGTTGGCGGGGTGGAGGCAGCAGAGCAGGTGAGTGTCAGGTGGTCGTTCACCTCCACGGTGTCTGGACCTGTTACCATCGCTGGTTCAGGACCAGCTGGAGACAGGACAGAAAGAAAAGAGGATCAGGGTCGTCTGCTCAACACATATATTAACTGTGAATGAATGGGCCTGTGAATGACAAGATGTCAAACTCCTCACAGCCTCTGTGCAGCATTTTACATTGTGTGTTATTGTATGTTTTGGTTCAAGTCTCTTAGCAGAACAAACACTCACAGTTGACCACCATCTTGTAGGAGGCTTCATCGATGCTGATGATGTTGTTGAGCTGACACGTGTACTCTCCGTCGTCTTCTTTCTGCAGAGGGTTGATCGTCATGGAGCTCATGTCGTCAGAGAACACCAGGTGGGAGCTGGCAGACAGAGGTTTGCCATCTTTCAGCCAGGTCCTGGTCATCATGGTCCCGGCTGCTGCCTGGCAGCTGAGGGTGGCTGTACTGCTGCCAGCAATGAGGGTCACAGTCGGACCGGTGATTTTAGTGCAGGAGATGGGCTCTGTGAACATGGAGGAGTGGAAGAGATCGGTTATGTCTCATTTTACTTTAATCTCTGCTGATTCATCCTCTGGGCACCATGATCTGTACAAAGTTCCCTGGAAATCTGTCCAATATTTACTGAGATTTTTTCTTGAAGAAGACTAAAGACTGCAGCCATGCTAGTGGCTTTGTAACGCTGCATTCAGACACATTAGGGCTGTGTAACTTTACATTCTGTTGTAGTAAAACAGATGTTACAGTTTGCTGTAGTTAACAGACCCTGGTGAGGTCAGTAGGTTATTTTATTCATTTGTTTATTTTGTGAGGAAGAAGAATGATGATCTAAACTGTTAGAGAATTTCTTTAGGTTTAATACTTTCATAACTTTCAACGTTACAGACACTCAGTTTCAATCTGTCAAACATGGAATAAAATATCGTAACGTAAAGAGCCAAAGATTAATTTTATTGCAATTTCAATGGGAGTGTTTATTTGCATAATTTATTTCCATTTATTTATATATTTTTGTTTATATAAGGCATTTTTCTTGTCATTCACTTAATCTTATTTCCATATGTGCTTTAGCTTCCGTTTACATGGTCTACAGCTTTTTACAATTTAATAAAAATGCTAAAGAGTTTAAGATTGTTCCAGAATGACTCACCCAGCATTTCAAGCTCTATCCCTGCAGCATAGGCATCACCGCCAGATGATGTTACAGTGAAGGTATAATACCCGCTGTCCTCCATCTCCAGGGAGTTCAGGGTCAAGTCGCCGTTGGCCCGGTTCACCGACACTTTTCCCTCATAGGGTGTGTGCACCACCAGCTCTGCTCGGGACACAGTAGCAACACGAGTCCCTTGAGTCCCGCCGTAGAAAGTCCAGACCAAAACGTCATCATCTAGAATGTCCTGGAAAGTTTTTAATGTCACACTTCTCCCCAAAGCTGCGTAGAGAACATTTTGTCCTGCACAGCATCCTGAGAGGAAGAGACGTGAAGTCAGGTTAAATAACATTAGACATATAAACATTTCACAAACAGTCAACTTTTCTAGAAATAAACAATGAAATCATAGAAAAAAATAAATTCTCTGCGTGAGGTATTGATCTGTTCTTACCGATAAAAATGAGTAGAAACAGAAGAGACTTCAGGGTGAACAGATCCATCCTGGACGGTTCAAGTCTTCACAGCAGAGACGGACAAGAAACTGCTGCTGCTTTTAGAGGGACATCCTGTTTGTAAGGTCTCTCTGCCTCTCTCTCTCTCACCACAGACGACATCCTCCTATATCTGAATTAACACCTCTCTAAAACAGACACAAACAGAACATTATGAACCCGGAGGAGGATTTAGCTGGGTGTTCCTAATAAACTGACCATCTGCAACATTAAAACAACGGCTGAATTACCAGCTGGAAAAGGGAGGAAGCTGCAGTCCTGCAGTGAATCCTGTCTTCATGAAGGTTACCGTCATCAGGCTACATCTCCGCAACAAGAAACAAAACTAAATCCCTGATTCTTTTTACCAGTAAAGGAGAGTAGAAACAGGAAGGCGAACGGATCCGTCCTGGACGGTTCACGACTTTCCAGCTGAACCAGAGATGAATATAAATCCGTACTGCAGCTGAACACACACTACCACAATCAAACACACACACTTATGGTATGATGAGGTTTTAATGAATAATATGCTCGTAACACAAGTCTTACATTTACTGATCCACCTCAAATCAATGAAGAGAGTTACTGATAAAGTCACTTATACGTCTCATAAACAAATCATTTCAGAGTGAGTGCTGTTAAATATCAATGTCTTACTTTCAGGGTGCAGTAAGAGTCACTCAGGGATCACAAATTGAAATTTAGAAAAATGTATTAAAAAGGCAGCACAACAATCTTTAGAACCTGCAGAAAAGACACCAAAAACTATTTTAAAAACATTATAATCTTTAAATCAAGTCATTAAGCCTTTCTGTTAAAATTTTGGAAATGTTTCTTTCACAGAAACATCACTAAGACAAAACTCAGCAGAAACTTTCCAGACAAACAAGTGGAGAAAATGAATTCACCTGGTTTTGAAGTCTCTGCTGCCCTCCAGTGGACACCAGGGAAAACATCATCATACCGATCATAAAGGATCCAAACAGTATTTATGTATTATATCAATTATTTATCAGATACTGAAGGAAATTAATGAAAATAATTCATTTATTTTAAAGCATTGATTTGTGTGTGTATTACGCACACATAAATATGGAAGCTCTGAAAGACAAGTGAGTACATTTTTTTTTCAGCCTCCCTGCCCTGAGAGGATTTTTCTTTCAGTTTCTAAGTGAGAAAATGTCTCAACAAGCATTTCTGCAGCTTCTTCTCTTGCTGCTGATCTTACTACCACACTTGTGTCTTCTGAGATAAGCGAGCAGAGAGAATCTTTTGTCACAGGCGTTGCAGCTGAATGGTTTCTCCTCTGTGTGGACAGACGTGTGTTGTTTCAGAGATCCACTCTGGACAAACCTTTTACCACAAACTGAGCACCTGAATGGTTTCTCTCCAGTATGAATTCTCATGTGATTCATCAAAGCGTGTCGAGTCTTGAAACGTGTTTTACAAACTGAGCAGGTGAAGGGTTTTTCTCCCGTGTGAACTCTGACATGTGCAATTAAATTATAGCTTTTTTCAAATCTTTTACCACATAAGGAGCAGCTGAAGGGTTTCTCCTCTGTACATCCAACATCCCCGCTCCTTTTAAAACGACGTTTTTCTTTTGAATGAAGTTTCGAATGAATTATTAAGAGTTTGCCCTGATGGTACCGTTTACCACAAACTGAGCAACCGAACGGTTTCTCACCTTTTTGGATTTCACTGTGTTCCTGTGGATGTCTCTTGTGGTCTGCTCTTGCAGCAGACTCCGAGGACGGTGCTGGTGTTTTCTCAGTTTTATGTTCCAGATCACTTGCAGGTACTTTGTTGTGTAGCAGGTTTAAGCCGGACTGAGGTTCCCTGATCTCCTCAGAGTATAAACTACTATCATCAGTCTCAGACTCAGAGTCCTGTGAAGTCTTGTCATGACCTGGTTGTAAACATGTACCAGGATTTAAGGTCTTGTCTGGATCTGATCCACCAGCTTCTACCTCTGCATCTCTTTCCTCCTCAGTGTGTCTGTGATGAAGCTGTGAGGACTGAGCTTTGTCTCCGTCATCGTCTTCACTCTTCACTTCAGGAGTGAATATGGCTTTATCGGCCTCCTCCAGCCTTTGAAGCTGCTCTCCCTCCTGACTGGCCCACAGTTCCTTCTGTTCCTTTTCAATGCATGGGGTCTCTGGTGGGCCCCTCTGGTCCAGACTGGAGCTCCACTCCTGCTGCTCTGGGGAAACCTCTTCTTTAGTCACCAACAGCTGCTGGACGTCTGCAGAGGGTGATGACGTACACACATTAGAGAAAACCACTGATACCACTACTTTCTTAAACTAAAGCATTTCAAATAGATGATAAATAGGCTGCTTTATAGTGTATGTCTCATTCGCACTTTCACACACTGATGGTGCAGCATCAGGAGGAGTTACAAGTTCAGTGTCTTACTCATGGAGCCGAAGGTTGAACCAGGAACCATCAGATTACTAGACGACTGCTCTACTTCCTGCAACTAGTGATTTTTAATATCAATGTCAGATAATCATCTTTGATTACTGGTTGATCAGTGTATAAAATGACAGAATATAGTGAGAAATGCCCCATATTATTAATGGAAGCCCAAATGCAGTTTGCAGAATGACAGAAAACTGGGACACTAACAAATATTCACATCAGTGATACCAGGGAATTTTGGGGATTTTTGCCCAATTAAATAAAAAAAAAAAAGATCAATTACTTAAGTTGTTTCAAATTAATTTTGATAACGATAATAAAACCACAGGACAAACGAAAACTACTGCCCATCACCCAGTTTCAACTTCTTTACCGTAAAGCTCAGAATATGGACGCACTCTCTCAGTGTTTCCCAGCAGTCTAAGAGGAAAAACAATGAAACCGTACAAACCTGTTCTGTGTAACCGGATTTCAGGTATGAAAACAGCCTCCAGTAGTTCGCGTTGTCGATGATTCTCCTTTAAACAATAAAGTTCCTCCTCGTATTCCGCTATCGTCCTTTCAAACAGCACAAAGATCTCCTCGGCAGCAGCAGTTAGTCTCTGGTTGATAAAAGCTCTCAGTATTTGGACTTTAGACATTTTCTTTTCAGACAAACTGACAGGTGCTGTGCTGCCAGGTAACAATCACGTCTGTTTACTTACAGCGAACAAGCTAAGCTACCGCCATGAGCTTCGCAAGACACCAGGTCATTCAAACGTGGACACTGTCACACTCAGACACGTTTATCTGGAATTTACCGAACAGTTAGTGACCGAGCTCCGTGTCCTGTCAGTGTGTTTCCCAACGAGCTGCGTTAAATTCATGACTCAACACGAGACGACACTGAGGTGAAATAATGTTTCTCAAAGTCCGTTTAGAAAAGTTAAACCAACAGGCTCTGCTGGTTCACAAGGACGGTGTTTGACGGAAGGATTCCTCCCCAGCGGTGTCAAGTTAGCCGCTACATCCGGTAAATAACATGGCTTCCGGTAATACTTGCTCTTCAAAATAAAAGCACCTCAACTTTTATGTATAGGCCCATTTATTTTTAACCCATCTAGGTACAGAGGTGGAACTAAATTGAACTAGATTTAAACCACCTGGGTTAAGAATCAACACAGACAGAACTTCCAAGATCCTTTATGTAAAAGTAGAAACACCAGATAATTATTATTCACAGTACAAAATGTACTTTAATAATCAAAAGGATTCAGTGTGCAGAAGAACGGCCTCTGTGGATCAGTAGATGCTGCTGCTCCTGAACAGGAGCCAGGTGCAGTGGCTCGGACATCTGGAGGTTTGGAGGTTTTCTGGGAACATGAAACTGGGCGGAGGCTCCGGGGAAAGAGGAAGAAGAAGGTTGGATGGATGGATACCTTAACATGTTAGCAACAATCTGACACTGTTGGTGGTTGAGACTAATTTTATCTATTGAACACACTGTTGGATAGATGAATTCATCATAATACGTCTTCATTTCTTCCCTATCCAGCAGAATATACAGTAGATAATTAAAAGCAGCTCCATCGTTAAATCTGTACATTAAAAATTATAATCCTGTAATTATATAGTGTTGTAACTATATTTTGAAGCTGAAACTTCTGTATTCATGACTTTAGTTTCTGTTCGTAGTGGAGCTCCACAAACTGATGCTGCCTTTCTCTGTCTCCGTGAACACTGAGGACACAGCCATCTTGTTTCAATAAACTTTATTGAAAATGTCACCAGACACAACAGACTGCAGGCTCCATGTCGGCTGATCTGTACAGTGAGCATGAAAATCACAGGGAGGAACACGTTGTATGAAACGATTCTCTGTTTTCTTTCCATGCCACATTAAACAATTAAAGAATAAGGTTCGGTTTAGTTTCTCTGTCTCTACCAACTCTAAACACTGGCTGTTAACTTCCTGAGCTCCAACAGGAGGTTCTTCCAGGTGAGTTTTACCTGCTGCCGCCGACAACACACTTGTGGTTTTTGACCTGTGAGTGCCAGGTGAATCTTTTGCCACAAATGCTGCATTTGAACGGTTTCTCCTCAGTGTGCAGGGCCATGTGTGTGGTCAGATTGGCCTTCTTTGAGAATCTTTTCCCGCACACCGAGCAGCTGAACGGTTTCTCCCCGGTGTGGACTCTCATGTGATTCACCAACGTGCAACGCAGACTGAAACTGGTGTTACAGACGGAGCAGGTGAACGGTTTCTCTCCCGTGTGAACTCTCAGGTGTGTGGTCAGATTTGAGCTCTTTGTGAATCTTTTACCACAGTACGGGCAGGTGAATGTTTTCAGGTGGATGTGCAGATGGTCATTACTGCCCAGTCCTTCACCACACTCAGGAGCCACATGATCTCTTGGCTGCATCGCCTCCCACATGACTCAGAGCCTCCTGCTCTGCCTGAACTACCATCACCTCTTCAGCCCCTGAGCAGTTTGACGCCTGTTGTCATCTGGTTGGTAAACATCTGCCCGACCACAGTTCCTGTTTGACCTGTCCCACAGTCCTTCCATCCTCTCCTCTTTCTCAGTTTGTTGAGGTTGAGAGACCGAGGCTCTCTTCATCATCTTCACTCTTCACAGGGACAGAGTGAAGGGACCCATGTCAGCCTCCTCCCTGACTGCTCCACACTTCCTCCTGTTCCTCTTTAATGAGACCTGGCTCTGGCCTCCTGCTCCTGCACGGGGGGAACTCTCAATCAACGGAACGCCTGACATTTGCTGAAAACACAGAGACATCATAAATACAACACACTACTTGTTTTGTGGTGTTAGTAGTGCTCAACATCCAAATCATTGAATCCAGGTGTTCCAATCACCCATGACCACAGGTAAAATTAAGCATGCAGACTGCTTCTACAAACAGGAGATCAGTGAAATTTGACCCCCAACGCCCAATGTGCTTGCACCAAGCTTCACATCAGCAAGTGTGCTGCTGATGCAGTGATGTAAAGCACACCGACGGATCACACTTCTCTGTCTGTAACCATGACTTAGTCTGGTGAGGGGGATTATGGTGTGCTTTTTCAGGGTTGGGCCTGGCCCCTTAGTTCCAGTGAAAGAACTCTACCAGCATACCCAGACATTCTGACAATTTCATGCTCCCAACTTTGTGGAACAGTTTGGGGATGGGCCCTTCCTGCTCCAACATGACTGCGCATCAGACACGAAGCAAGGTCCATAAAGACATGGATGAGTGAGTTTGTAAGAACCTGGGAGAGAACACCTTGGGATGAATTAGAGCGGAGACTATGAGCCGAGGAGAGCTGAAGTTGTTAGAGCTGCAGAGGGTGGGTCAAATATATGGACCTTGTGGATTAAGAATGGAGTCACCAGGTCATATGCAGAAGACTTTAGCAATACAGTGTATGTTTAGGTGACAACGAGAGGAGTGAGCTAATTGCCGTTGTTGAGGACTTCGGTCCTCCCAGCCTCCTGCAGGTCTGCGCGGCGGACACCCTTCCTCGTACCCGCTATCGTGCGTTTCAAACAGGCTGAGTATCTCGCAGCCGCGGTCAGTCTCTGGTTCACGAAAGCTCTCAGTCTCTGGACTGATTATTTTCCTCCTCGTCTGCTGCCTGTCAATCACTCAGCTGTGCTGCGGTTACGTCCTCTCCGTTTACCAAGCTACAAGCTGTTAACCTCACCACCGGCGACCAGAGACAAACGCTCAGAGAGATTGAAGACAGAGATCATGAATAACGGCACACAGCGCCGCTCATTGTTCACTCCAGCTGTGGCAGGTAACGTCAAAGGAGAAACAACACCGCGGTGGAGGAGGCCAGCCCGTGGTCAAACCATCTGAGACTAAAGTTGGAGTGCGCTCCGCATTCTAGCCTTATGGTAAATGCACGACACATCCATGGCAGGATTCGGGACATCCGTTTCAAATAAGACAGAAAACAGTAAATTACACTCTAGAACTAAGTGGCATGAAAACATTGCTTCATAATTTGCAATGGTTGATATATCTGAGTGCAGGACATTTCGACTACCAACACATTAAATAATCTATTTTACTGTTTCGATGAGACATTTACATTAAAAGTCCTACAAATGTTTATTATGACAGTGAATCTGCAGCATGATTGAAGAGACGTTTTACATATGAGTTATAGCAACTCGAATAGGGTTCTGACTGAGTTTATATATCAAATTTACAGCATATGTGGGTATATATTATGTAATGTGTCTTTCTACAATACTACAGAAACTACAATATTTACAATCTTTTACTCAGAGGTTATAATAATAAAGATGAAAACAGGTCTTTATCTGGAAACAGAACAATATTGAAACACTGTGAGAAGCTGCTAAATATTTCTAGTGAAACATATGAAATAAAAGAGAGAGAGACAGTGTTAGAGAGAGCAGAGTGAGAGCAGTAGCAGAGTAAAACCAGCAGCAGAGTCCCAGTGAGTCAGCTCAGGACTAACACTGGTCCAGCCTGAGGGGAAGCCCTTGTTGGCCAGGGACATGAGCGTGGCCTTCCCCTGCTGCAGCTCCTCGCTGGAGGGGGGCAGCACCGTCAGGGTGGGGGTGACTCAACCCACTGGAGGAGGAGACAGAGAGACAAGATGAAGACAGTTCATACAAAGAGAAAATAAACTCCACCGCTGTTGGTTGCAGCAGAGGAGGCTGCTGGTTCTGTTGGTCCTCCTCTGACTGGATGAAACTGCTCTTCAGAGTTTCACTTCCCTCTCTCAGCTCAGTAACCACGGCAACTGACAGGCATCACTGCTGAACCATGGCAACAGACAGGTTTCAGTACTAAAGAAACTCTTACTTCAGTTTAACCAACAATCTTAAACATCAGTGTTGAAGAATTCAAAATGATGCATTGAAGCGAGAGTGTGAGGATTTTAGTTGATCTTCCACTTTATTTAGTTCAAACCAAATCTCATAAGAGATGGTCTCCTCATTTACACAGGCATCACTGCTGAACCATGACAACAGACTGACTTCACTGCTCACTAACTCTTTAAATGCTGAAAGACTTTTTCCAACTCCAAGCATGAATCATACTAATCCAGCCTGTGGTTCAATCAGCTGCAGTGATGTTATGATCTTCAGTGGTTATAGTGAGGATGTTACATTAAATTAAATTCATCATGTTGGGAGAAAGACTGAGTAAAACACATGAAATGTCTCTGAGAGTACACTGACCGAATATACACCTGGTAGATTTCCTCAGATTAATGATATGATATTTATTGCATTAAAACAAGTCAGCATACTATAGTTTTCATCTGAGGAGAAAATAATGAATTATGAAATATCGTCACTGTTCTATTTAAGAACAGAATTTATTATTTGAAACTACAAACCAATCAAATAAAATTTGAAACGGAGATAGAGATCTATCTGTATCACAGTGAAGTCTGTATTTGTCACTTCAACTAAATTAAATTTCAACTACTGACCAAAATACTGAAGTAAAGCCTTTATTTACTGAATGACAACAGAATAAATGCTACACTTGAGTTAATGTTGTAGTCAAAGGTACAAAAACCTCTGACTGTAGAGAGACACGGCTCTCTGACTTTGACATCAACAAACTTAAATAAATCAAAAATTAATAATTTCACAGAAAACATAACAATTTCTAATATTTTCTAAATAAATCCCCCTTTTTCAATTCATCTAAAACTAAAATTGATCCTTGTAGCAACAAATGAAAACAGATAAAATGAGATTTAATAAGAAATCTCTCTGCAGTCATTGATTCAAATCCACATAAAACTTATCACTGATAAATTATTAATCAATATTCTGATAAACTGATTGTCTCTGTCCCTGTTGGAGTCAGTCAGATCATTTCCATAGAGAGCCACTTTGCATCAGCAGCACCATGCTCCAGTGCTCTGGGAGAGTTTATAGTCCTGAGAGTTGAAGACTGGATGACTGATAGTTAACCTTCATGACAACAGAAGCTACAGAAATCCTCCTCATCAAAATATACCTTTGATTTCGGCCCTCATCTGGACTCCTCTCTGCTGCTGCTTCACAGGTAAAGTCCAGAGAATCAAACTCTTCTCTATCAACATCCGTCCTCTGAAATGAAGCCCACAAACCATGACGCTGCTTTATGTTTCTGTCTCTGTATCTCAGAGTCCAGAGGCCAGTCACAGGACTCAGTCTGAGCAGTGAGATTGCTGTGGGAGGCCTAGTCACCATCACCTGTAGGACCACAAAAATGTTGATTTCTGGACCACAGACCGCAGGGTAGGGGAACATGCAGAGGTTTATCTACTACAAGATGTCCTGGTACCAGCAGAGATACGGAGGAATTCCTAAACTGCTTGTTTATGATGGTGTCACTCGAGCATCAAAGGTACCAGATCGTTTCACAGGCAGTGGAAGAGACTCTGACTTCACTCTGACCATCAGTGGAGTCCAGGCTGAAGATTCAGGAGATTATTACTGTCAGAGTTATCACTATATCAACAGTCAGAGGTCGTTCACACAGTGAAAAAGTATCAGACAAAAACCTCAGTCAGACTGAACAGAAACTGAACTGACTGCTGCAGCTGGAAGCTACTGCAGAGACTGATACAGTTCACTGAGGACACACACACACACACACACACACCTCATCTGTTGTATAGAAAACACCACACAGTTTACCTTCCACTACAGATAACCTGTCTCTTAGTGAGTCTTTCCATTATACACTGGTCTCCTGGTTACTTCCACCCTGATATGTCCTCACATTGTCAAATCAGCAGAAGACATCTGACTACACATCACAACATAATCATCCTCCTTTCTTTCAGTCCCTAATCTGACCTGTAACCAAACCAGGTGAACTGGAAACAGTAACTCCTCTTTTATATGAACAGTTTGAAATTTACATTTCAGCACATGACAACACTTCACTCAGCTGAATCCTGACAAATTAAACACTTCACCTGTAAGAATTACAGCAGCTGCAGCTGTGTATTAGAGACCCCAGACTCTGACACTGGTTACTGAAGAGGGTAAATGGGTTCAATAAAGATTAAAGGTGATGTAGGCAGGGGACAGGTAGGCAGGTGAGAAAAAAAAAGAACAGGAAGTTTTCATTTCTAAAGTTTGTACATCATCAAACTCAGAGCTCAGATCTTTCTGTGCTGACTCTCTTGTTCTGTATAATGTTGGTTTGGTTTTTGAAGACAAAGACTATTCAGTTTAACAGGCTTTAATTATTTAACTGAATCAACAGCAGCTGAACCACAGATTAAAACCAAAGTTCAAACCAAAGTTTGCAGTTTTTTATATGATTGATGATTTATCAGTTCTGTCAGTGCTGAAGAGGAGAGAGGATGATAAACAGCTGCAGGCTGGATGAAACATCAGAGTTTCACTTCCTGCTTTCAGCTCAGTAACCACGGCAACAGACAGGTTTCAGTACTAAAGAAACTCTTACTTCAGTTTAACAAACAAACTTAAACATCAGTGTTGAAGAATTCAGAACGACATGTGAGAGTGTGAATATGTGTGTCAGACAGAAACCTCCTCCTCCTCGTCTTTTTTCCCAGGTATAGAAAAAGTGACATGTCTGACCTCTCCTGCTTGTGTCCACACCTTCAGCTTAAAAAGTGAGACTTCACAGGCATAATGTCCTGTCTGAATTAGCTGGGGCAGCGGGCGGGACACACTACCTGCAAAAACTCTATGTGATACCAGCTGTAATCACAGCGCTGTGTGGATCGTACAAAGAGTCAGACGAGGAAAAAATGGCATCTCTGTGCCTTCCTGTTGGTGAGGTTAAAGTAACTTAGTAAAGCCGTGTCCATCAGTCTTACCTGGTCTTACCTGTCTTACACGGTCCCCATCCTGTTCTCAGGTCAGGAACTCCTCCAGGTCCAAATACTGCAGCTGGAACAGGCCTCGGTCACACGGCAGTGAGTCGTCATCAGAGTCCAGAGGTTTGTTTGTGTCTGCAGAGGAGGGAGAATAAGCAGTTTGGCTGTGTTGTGTGTTCTGTTGACGTCCACTTTAAAACAGAAAATATCCTCGCCTTCTTTCTGAAAAACAAAACACGCTGAAGGTGATTTATAATTCTGTCAAGATTATGTGAGTTTATGGGTTTAATAATTCATAACAGTGTCAAAACAGCAGATTCTCTAAGAGCTGTTATAGACCTATCAACAGCTGCCTTTAGCTGGCTTTACACAACCTTCACATAATCTCAACAGGAGCTTCTTTGGTTACAGAGTTCTGTAAGACATCGCATTCTTCTTTAATGATTTAACTTTAACACTGTAAAGTTAGTGTAACACAGACTGAACAGGTGTATGGTTTCTCTCCTGTATGAACTTGCACCAAAGGTCCACTCTGTGTGAATGTTTCACCACAATGAAATGGTTTCTCTCCTGTGTGATGTATCTCTACAGTGCCCCCCTCTGGTCAAATCTGTTACTACATTCTGCACAGCTGCTGTTAAAGAGGCTACATTACTGTGTAGAGTATTTTAAAAGTGGCTGAGGTTCAGAGTAGTGGGATGTATTGACATAACTATGGTTGTAAATGTCTGGATCTGAGTTCCTGCCTGGTTCTGATCCTCTACAGTCCTCTCCTCTGTTGTTTCTGGTTTCAGACAGTAATCCCTATCTCCCTCTCTAATACTTGATGATTAGATGTGAAGTTCAAAAATCTACATTTGTAATGTTCTATAAATAAATATGTGAATTAAAAACGACTGAAATAACATTTACATTGATGTCTTGGTGTCGGTATATTACACAAATCTACTGAGTCAAATAACCTCAATAAAGAAACCTTAAAAATCCAAAGTCACTGGGTTAATCCATCAGTGAATGTAAACAGTGCTACTTACTGAAGTTCACCACAAGATGGCAGCACATTAACACCGATCACAGCAGCAGGTTATTACCACATTCTCCCTCCGATGCTACATGTTTGCTTTGACCTCAGTCAGTTCTTTGAAGCTGGTTCATTGACCTTGAGTTTATTAGATTTAATAAACTTGGTGTTATACTTTATCAAACAAACATAAGGAATATAAAAAGCAGTTATTGGGGTCTATCTAGTGTTTCAATATTGTTTCTGTGTTTCCAGAAAATAAAAATCTGTTCATCAAATCAGTTGTTTTCATCTTTATTATCATATAAAAGTCTCAATAAAAGTTTGTCTCTTAATTATAACAGTGACTGAGTCAAATCCAGAGAAAAACTGACAAAAATATTATTATTCTACATGATGACTTTAGAGACAAAGTGTACTGATTACCTCATTTATCCACATGTGGTGTATATAAACAGTTTTTTAAAAGCAGGCACATTTTCTCAGTGTTACTTGGCCATTACAAACAAGTGGTGGCAGTAGAATAAGTCCATAATATATGTCAAGTTGTAACCCTGGAAATATTTATATACCATTTCTCAACCACAAAGAAAAATTAAAGACATTAAAAAAAAAGTGTTTCCAAATTTGTAAGGATACATAAATCATTTTTGGTCTTAATCCTGAAACACATTTCTTTATTCGCTGGAATACAGAACACACACCATGACAAAAAAAATATGACATAACTACATGATTAGGAATTATTTTTTGTATTTTTTTATTTCAGTGATGAGCATGTTTTGGCTTGAATTTCAAATGGTAAGAGAATTTATAATATTTATATCTTTAGTGTTCATGTGTTTTGTACTTGGTGAAAACAATTTATCAGTTAAATGAAGTTTCATAATAATCTAAGTCTCACTTTTGTTCAATCTACAAACTATACAATATTTAAAATATTGATTTTAATGTAACTGTTTTAGAATACCACAGTTTAAAGGACATTGTTTTGACATTTGCTGTGTGTGTTTGGCTGTAGTTGTAGTTAACTTTAGAAATGCAAATCTTCAAACTGTAGATCAATAAAAATATTTTGATCATCCAAAGAAATTATTTTCTTATATAATGACTTCTTAACAGAAAGTATGCTGTGATGAAAACTCTGTTGTTTCAGTGTCAGTGCAGCTGTTGAGTCAGATCAGTTCCTCTGCAGCTGAGGGAGGTTTTTGTACGACGTTGTATCACTGTGTGAACGGTGTGCTGGCACTCTGTCCACAATAAAAAACTCCTGAATCTTCAGCCTGAACTCTACTGATGGTCAGAGTGTAGTCAGTACCAGATCTGCTTCCACTAAAACGATCAGAAACACCAGACTGACGAGTTGTAGCTTCATAAATCAGGAGTTTAGGAGCTTCTCCAGGTTTCTGAAGATACCAGCTGAGGTAGCTGGTACTGGAACTGGCTTTGCATCTGATAGAGACAGTCTGTCCTGGAACAACAGACTGAGATCCAGGAGACTGAGTCAGAATGTTTTCTCCTGATGAACCTGAAAAACATGAAAAAGAGGAGAAGGGTTAGCCAGGCCAGGTGAGCTGAATGTACCTGACAATCAAATTCTGCCCATCAGGGTCTTTCAGGGTGAGTTGCTCAGACAAGGTCGTTGCAATGTTGCTTTGAATTCTTTTGCTACATGTTTGTTTTGACCTCAGTCAGTTCTTTGAAGCTGGTTCATTGACCTTGAGTTTATTAGATTTAATAAACTTATACTTTATTTTTCTTCTTATCAGTAAAAACCAACAATGTATGATTCTGTCTCAAAAACACTTTCTGACTTCCCTCTCCTGTCTGTGGCGCTCAGCTCTGAGCCCATCAGTTCCTTGTAAAGATATATATACATATATAAATAAAAAATTAAATGAGTTTCTTTTTTGTTTAAAGTCCAGTAATTTTCTCAAACAGCTGCTCACTGTATTTTTATCAAACAAACATAAGGAATATAAAAAGCAGTTATTGGGGTCTATCTTTAGCAGCGGATTAATCCACATTTAGTGCTGGTGTGAGTTTTGGGGGCAGCAGGAAGGTGTTTGTGGGACTGAGTCAAACTACGTATTTACATTTACTAAGTATTCACCAGTCAGTATTAATACAGCACACATAACACAGGTAGGTTAGTGTTTTTGTTTTGCATTTATTAACTGACTGTACACGAGTGCAACTAGTTTAAACTGATGATTCTTATGATGCTGACTGAGGAGAAGGAACTAGTGTGAATGTGTGTCATCAAACAGCAGAGGAGAGTCCGGATGAGGACGGAGGTCAAAGCCATGTTTTGATGAACAGGATGACTCTGCTGTGAACAAAAGTCAGATTTATTTAATGATAATTCTTTTTGAATTCTTGTCAGATGTT
>BRZM01001278.1:95480-159602 GCA_033238685.1 Lates japonicus | reverse complement strand
TCTCAATATAATGTAGATCAGTACATCCACACTTCTAACTATGACCTTGATAATAGACATATGATCAATTTGAATAGACTGAATTTTTTGGCAGGGCTGTTCCACTGGATTACATTTCAGTCTACAGGTGTACCTAATAAAGGTGTACCACTGAGTGTATGTTGTCCTCTGTGTCACAGTGTTAAACTGGTTTAAGTCTCCTCTGTCAGACAGAGATGATGTTGTCTCATTTGGTCAACACTGACCAGTGGTTAAGTTTTGGTATCCCACCAGGCTCCATCCTGGATCCTCTGTTGTTCAGACTTTATACACTGCTGATGCTTTATGTTTTTTATATAACCATCGGGATTGTATGAGCCATAATTAGTAAAGTGAGTTAAAGATATGTCATGATACTTATAACATTTGGATATTCTTTATGTAATATTATTTGATTTTGTAACATTTATTACTGAACAGTCAGTGCTGCTAAGGTTAATATTATGGCTGCTATAATGCAATTCACGTTTTGAAATGCTCCTTTACCACTAATGATGTTCCCCTGCATGTGGCTTTCATTTGCAGTTAATCAGACTAGTTCTCAGGGCAAAACAAACTCACAGAAATGTGCTTTTATTCAGACTCCATAATGATAATTTGGCAAAAAGGATGTCACCACTCAAATAATAGAAGATTAACTTTTAGTGTGTGTGTGTGTGTGTGTCCTCAGTGAACTGTATCAGTCTCTGCAGTAGCTTCCAGCTGCAGCAGTCAGTTCAGTTTCTGTTCAGTCTGACTGAGGGAGGTTTTTGTACGACGCTTTTTCACTGTGTGAACACATCCTGACTGTTTAACCAGTGTTGACTCTGACAGTAATAAACTGCTGAATCTTCAGCCTGGACTCCACTGATGGTCAGAGTGAAGTCCGTCTTTGTTCCACTGCCTGAAATACGACCTGGAATCCCTGATGCTCGTTCACTAATGTAGCTAATGAGGAGTTTGGGAGTTTCTCCATTTCTTTGTTGGTACCAGGATAAAAGTTCTTTCCCACTCTTTGAACCTACAGCAACCTGTGGACTGACCCTACAGTTGATGGTGACTGAGCCTCCCACAGCAGCACTCACTGCTCCAGGCTGACAACATCCAACAGACCTAGAGAGAAGAAAGCCTGTTGCCAGATGGTGAGTGAAACTCAGCACCACTCAAATAATTTTTCTAGGACAAATAAATTTTCTGCTAAGGTGAAGCAGGGAGGTCAAGATGAGGCGGTCAGATGTGGTTTTGATGAGGAGGTTTGAAACTCTTGTCTTGAAGGAGGACGGCTGTCAGTCATCCAGTCAACGTACGTATCGGGAAGTCATCAGGACAGCCGGTTTTTACCGAGATTTAATATTTTTGAGACTTATCAGCCTGATTCAAAGCGATTTCAGGCCCGACATTCAAAGCGAAAACACGTCAGATCTCCGTCAACATACTAACCGGATTAACTGACGATTCTTCACTGAACAACTTCACCACGGGCCTTACAAAGATTTACATCATAAAAAATTGCGCGGACGATCGAAGAGCCTTTATTACGAAGGCTCTCGTATTGATTCTAATCACATTGAGTGGACACAAACACAGCTCAGCAGTAATCGCAGCCGAGGAGTCTGTTTGAGCACTCGACAGCACATGTGCACATGTAATTAATCTTCGATTTCCACCACCAAAACAAAGACGAAAACGGTTCGACGGACAAGAAGAAGATCGATTTGACAGAATTTTAAAACCGAACTGACCGCGATCAAAACGCCACTTGAACTCAGCCTCAAATGTAAAAGGCACTGGTCGCGAAAGCCCGATTTGCTGAAAGCAGACTGTTGCCCTCTGACCTTCCTGCACCCGCCCTCGTCTCACATTCTCACTGTGGCCTTAGGTGCGGGAACATGCAAGAAAAGTTCGTTCGAGTTCGCTTCGCAGTCAAACGAGAAACATAAAGATTTAGATCGTTTGACACAGAAAATCAGAAGCCGAACCGACGACACACGCTCAATATGCCTGGACTGTAGCTCATCGTCCAGTTCTCCATTCAAAGTCAACGCGATACAACCGATCGAGTGTCGCAACCCCGGATTTTGCCCTCCCCGACAACAACGAAAACCCCGAACAGTCCGAATCTCCGTTTCGTGCAACTTGCTTCACATGAAATTTCATCAACTTCAATATTTTCCAACACCACCATTAACACACATATTTGATGATCTCATTCAAATGGTCTCAGGCATCAATGGAACGACAGTCTGAGCCCAGCGACTTCTGCGGGTTCCTCCCACTGACCGATGGGGTTCGATTAATCGGCTGACCTGACACCGATTGTCTCTCGTCCCTCGCCAGTCAGTGAGAGCACTTACAGAGAGTCAATTTCATCAGCAGTCCCGCCGAAGATCGATGACGTTTACGACAACAGACACAGAAATCTCTTCCTCATCAAAACAGCGACTTCGATCTCTGCTCGATTCCGGCCCCGGTTGTTGCTCACAGAAATCAGTCTCCTTTCCTTTCATCCGGCTCTCGAGAGGCTCACAAAATATCGCCGCTTTTGTTTTGTCTTTATTCGCCAGAATGAAATGTCATTAGCATCAGCTCGATAGTGAGATTGCCGTCAGTCCAGCGACGATGGTGACGTGGTCGTCAGTATTCCTTTCCTCAGTTCATCTACCAATGGAGCACCCCTAAACCGTTATTTACACAGAAGTCAAAGATCATCAGGATCGCCGCCCACAGGCAGTGATCAACCCCGACTTCACCTTTATTCGTCAGCGGAGTTCAGGCGACGCAGTTATCACTGTGAACCATCATATCGTCGTCAGCTTGTGCACCACAGTGAAAGCGGTCGCGGCCAAAATCAGTCAGATCGAACAGAAATCGAATCGACGCCGGTGAGGAAGTTACTGCAGAGAATGATAGTTCATTGAGACACATTGAATACTGCCTCATCGTTGTATAGAAAATACCAGCTTGTTTCCATCAGAAGAGATTGTTGATAACCTGTCTTGAAATTATCCCATTGTAAAATGGAATGAGTCACCAAGAGACAGGCTATCTGTGTCTACTAAACCCTGTAAACCTAATTTCTGCAGTGGCTGTAAACTCGTGTGGGTGTTTTCATAATAGACAGAGGGGTGTGTGTGTGTGTGTCCTCAGTGAACTGTGGTATCAGTCTCTGCAGCTTCCAGCTGCAGTCGTTCAGTTTCTGTTCAGTCTGACCGATAGTTTTGTAATGACGCTTTTCTACTGGGAAATACTAAGCTGACTAAGATATAGTGAAATAGTTTCCACAGTGAAAACTGCTGCATCTTCAGCCTGACCCACTGATGGCTGGGAGGAAGTCAGAGTTTGATCCACTGCCTGTAAACGACTTGGAATCCTGATGGTCTTTTGGACTGTGTAATAAGCAGTTTAGTAGATTCTCCATTTCTCTGTTGGTACCAGGATAGACAGGGAAGGTTCTATGACGAGCCACAATCACCATCATCCTTTGGACTGACAGCAGATCTCACTGCTCCAGGCTGAGTCACTGTGACCTGACCTCTGGACTCTGAGGATACAGAGACAGAAACATAAAGCAGCGTCATGGTTTTGTGGGCTCTACTTCAGAGGACTTGATGTTGATAGAGGAGAGGAGTTTGACCTCTGGACTTTACCTGTGAAGCAGCAGCAGAGGAGTCCAGATGAGGACGGTGAGATCAAATATGTTTGATGAGGAGGATTTCTGTATTTCTGTTGTCATGAAGGACAGCTGTCAGTCATCCAGCCTTCAACTCTCAGGACTATAAACTCTCCCAGAGCACTGGAGCATGGTGCTGCTGATGCAAAGTGGCTCTCTATGGAAATGCTCTCACTGACTCTAACAGGGACAGAGACAATCAATTTATCAGAGTATTGATTAATAATTTATCAATGATCAGTAGAGCTGATTGCAGAGGAATTCCTTTTAAATCTGAATTTGTCCGTTTTTTATTTAATGCTACAAGGATACATTTTAAATTCAAGATCATGTAAAATATATGTATTTAATGATGTGAATTATTTAGAAAAATATTAGAGATTGTTAAATTTCATATGAAAATAAGTTTTTTGAAAACAGGAACTGGTTTATTTGAGTTTGTTGTTGTCAAAGTCAGAGAGCAGTGTCTCTCTAGCAGTCAGAGGTTTTTGTACGACCACTCAGTCAGTTTGTATCACTGTGGTTGACTTTTGCTGGAGGAACCAGACTGGATGTTGGAAGTAAGTTTCTGATCAAATATTAAATATTGTATCATCAGTTCAGCTTATAATTTCTGTGTCTGAACATTTGGAGCAGATATAAATTTTCATTGATCTGATCTAAATCACTTTAAAATCTCTATTTTATTCTTCATTTCTCCTGTTTGACCATGAAGCTGAACTCAGAGCAGCTTTACTGAACTTTTCTTTACATGTTCCACTTCATTTGTGAAATGTGAACAATGAACTGCATGAGAGACTAAAGAACAACAATCCTGCTATAAAAATGTTTTCACATTTAGTCTTTACATTTGAAATCATTGTTGAGTCTAAATGATTGTGAACATGTGAGTGAAGTTCAGTTTTTAAAATTCTGTCAAATCTCTGATCTTTCTTACTTTTGTCCAAATCAGTTGTTTTCATCTTGAAGGCTTTTGAAGTGATAAAAATCAAGGTGATTACATATATACACATATGCTGTATATTCAGAGAGTATATAAACTCAGAACCTCAGTGTTGATTAATAAACCAGTGATGCAAACGTCCACCCAGAACCACCACAATAGATAATGACCAAAGAGCTCAAACATAGACAAATGAACCAGATGAAAAAATAATGATGAAGTTACCGAATTAAATCCTCCATAAATCCTTTTTGATGTCAATCTTAAATTATGCTTGATTGCTGGAGTACAAAGCACACAATGTGACTAAAATATGTGAGTAGAACAATGAGTCATTTTACATGAAGGAAATTAGATCTTGTTTGAGTAAATTCTAATTAATCAAAGACTGTGTACTGATCAAATAAAAATGGTGTGAGGAAAATTAAATATATACAAAACTAAATAAATAAAATATAACCTTTAAGGTTGTAAATTCAATATATTTAGTGTTTACATTTTCAAAGTGGATCATTATAAATTACATTATTTATTACAACCTCTGTTGTTTTAGTGTCAGTGCAGCTGTTGTGTCAGATCAGTTCCTCTGCAACTGAGGGAGGTTTTTACTTATGCTATCACTGTGTGAACGGATATCATGCTGACAGTAGTAAACTCCTGCATCTTCAGCCTGAACTCCACTGATGGTCAGAGTGAAGTCAGTGTTACTAGATTTACTTCCAGTAAAACGATCGGAAACGCCAGAATAACGGGTTGTATCATCGTAAATAAGTAGTTTGGGAGTGTCTCCAGGTCTCTGAAGGTACCATTGGAGGTCGGAAGCAACACTTGAACTGGCTTTACATCTGATAGAGACAGTCTGTCCCAGAACAACAGACTGAGATCCAGGAGACTGAGTCAGGGTGATTTCTCCTGATGAATCTGGAAAACATGAAACAGAGGAGAAGGGTTATTGAGACAAATCCAGCTTGGAGAAAGATGATCAACATCCAAACAGAAGAGGATCATTTCTTTAACATGGAGAATAGATGGAAGAAGGTCAATGCTGCTTGTTTGAGTGTTTCTCCACATAGCAGAACATCATTGTGGTGAACCTGGTTACATCCTGAAGTGTCAAAGTTTTCAGAAGAGAGTCTCACCCTGAACAAGGAGCCCCAGGGTGGCCAGCAGTAGAGTCAGAGACATCATGATTGTGGTGCTGGCGTGTCAGTGGCTCTGAAAGGCCTGGACAGCCACTGATCAACACTGGCCTCTTAACGGCTGGGAGCAGAGAGGCAGGACAGATATGCAAACACACAGAGTCAGTCAACTGTAGCTGTCCTCAACATATCAGGCTGTTTCCTCCTCACTGATGGAACCTCACTGTTTAAATCATCCTCATGCAGGTTGAAGTACGATCTTTGATGGATTTTCATGATCAGAAATATAAAGTCAGGTATCATCTGCATAAAGAGATATCCAGTGACTCTGCACCACTGTGCAATTCCTGTGTCTCTACATGACTATTACATGCTCTATTCGTGCTGTTTTCTTGATACTGACATCTCTAGTATTTCACGAATAATAAAGATACTTTGATCACATGTATTAATTTTCAGTATATTATTAAAGTGACGCGTCTGATATTTTGCTATCGACGTCTTAATAGTTACAGCTGATGTATGAAATCCACAGGGACTCTTTTCATTTCTGGATGAGGTCTCAGGGACATTGTCATTGCTTGGTGATGATTTTACAAAGAGATGACTGAATAAATTGATCAGCTGTCAGATATTCATTAACTCACTTCAACCTGATTGTGTATCAGTGTTTCAGTGTTCAGTGGCATCACAAAGCCATTTTCTCTCAACCTGTGAGAAAATCGTGGAAACAATAATGTTCTGAATCAGGTCACACATGACTCTTGAGCTGATCCCAAACCTGTACAATACTCTGTGAAAAGGCTTCTACATTTCTTTTTCACTAGGCCCTGGTCCTCCACATTATGTTTCTGTTTATTTGTCAGGGGTTTTAATAACTGAATACATTGGTGTGATCTGTGGTTTATCTTTGTTCACAGGTTTATGATGTGTTGAAGGGTCAGTCCACTCTATATGTTTTCAGTTGGTCTGTCTGGGTTGTTGGGGGTAGATCAGCTGCTCAATCATGGAGAGTGGAAACAGGTTTGCATCATTAGATCCTCTCAGCAGTGAGGGACTGGGTATTTTTAGGATGTAGGAGGATGGGTAAAACTGTTCAGTAGTTAATGACATTTGGTTGAACTTTGTGCACTTATGAATAATTTGTGTGCTTATAGTAGATTGTGATTGTCAGCAGTAACCGTATAAATCCAGTGTTTACAGTTGTGTGGTGTTGTGTGTGCTTAGAACGCCTAGTATCTGTGTAGCTCACCCCCATAGTTACCTGGGCAGGTGGTATGTTCCAGTTAGGAGGAGAAGCTAAAATGCCATTCAGTGCTTCAATAGAGAGGAGAGCAGGTGGCAGTGTGCTGTGAGGCTGCACATTTTATTTGTTTTTCTTTAGTAGCTGTAGCTGAAGTTCTTTTTGTTGAGATTCCCAGGGTAATTTTCCCCTCTGTTTCATTCATATTATTATTAATAAATATCACTATTTGAACACATACTCCAACCTGCCTTTTACAACATCCCTTTTAAAGGTTTCCAGTACCCAAATACCTGTTCTTCTGTTCTGCCACCCCATCTATCTGTTCTTTATATGGGGTGGCAGAGCCACAAAAACTTTGTGATATTTACATGTACATTTCTTTATTTTAGTGATAACAAAATTTGGTCTTCAATTTTTGTGAGACATTTTCACTGTTTGCGGTGTAATGAGACTCCTATTGTATTAGTCTAATATGTTTCTAGTGAAACTTGAAGTTTACTCCACAAAGTTTTCATTTGTTTTAAAATTTCCAAAATTATTGAAGCTAAAATTAGTTTAGATCTAACTTACCAGTGATTTGTGTTTTAAAAAATTATCTCCTGTACATGTTTATGTGTTTGGCCCTGACTAAATAAATTGTACAGCAACAGTGATTCTAACTCAGACTGGAGACCAGTAAAATATTTCTAAAAACTGATAAATCATCAGTCAGTCAAAGTGTCCACATTACTATTTATCCATTAAATGTATTTGTCAAACCTCTGTTGTTTTAGTGTCAGTGCAGCTGTTGAGTCAGATCAGTTCCTCTGCAGCTGAGGGAGGTTTTTGTACAACGTTGTATCACTGTGTGAACGGCCAGCTGTTACTCTGCTGACAGTAGTAAACTCCTGAATCTTCAGCCTGAACTCTACTGATGGTCAGAGTGAAGTCAGGGTCAGATCCACTTCCACTAAAACGATCTGAAACTCCAGACTGACGGGTTGTAGTATAACTAATCAGGACTTTAGTAGCTTCTCCAGGTTTCTGAAGGTACCAGTTGAGGACATTACGAACACTTGAACTAGCTGTAAACTAAAATGATCTGAAACTCCAGACCGACGGGTTGTGGCTTGATAAATCAGGAGTTTAGGAGCTTCTCCAGGTTTCTGAAGGTACCACCTGAGGTAGGTCACAGCTGAACTAGCTTTACATCTGATAGAGACAGTCTGTCTTGGAACAACAGACTCCAGGAGACTGGGTCACTGTGATTTGTCCTGATGAACCTGGAAAACATGAAAAAGAGGAGAAGAGTTATTGAGACAAATCCAGCTTGGAGAAAGATGATCAACATCCAGAAAGAAGAGGATCATTTCTTTAACATGGAGAATAGATGGAAGAAGGTCAATGCTGCTTGTTTGAGTGTTTCTCCATCACAGCAGAACATCATTGTGGTGAACAGTTTACATCCTGGGTAAAAGTTTTTTCAGAAGAGGTCACCTGAACAAGGGAGCCCAGGGTGGCAGCAGTGAGTCAGAGACATCATGATTGTGGTGCTGGTAATGGTGGCTACGAGGCCTGGATTGGCCACTGATCAACACTGGCACTGCTGCGGCTGGGAACAGAGGCAGGACAGATATGCAAACACACAGAGTCAGTCAACTGTAGCTGTCCTCAACATATCAGGCTGTTTCCTCCTCACTGATGGGAGTACTGACTGTTTAAATCATCCTAATGCACATTAATAGGGACCTTGTTGGATTTTCATGATCAGAATATAAAGTCAGGTGTCATCGCGCAAAGAGATATCCATGCAATTACCTACATTTTACATGAAGTCAGTTTCAGCTCTTTGACTCACTACAGCACAGAGATAACAACCAAAGGGCCTGAGATTAAACAGACTATAAGATATTATCAGTATTATACCTTTACATTAAAATACTGTCACTGATAATTTCAACAACAATATCCTGAAACGTATACTGTGGATGTTTTCTTGTGTTAAACTGGTTCAGTTCTCATCTGTCAGGCAGAGATGACATTGTCTCACTTGGTCAACACTCATCAGTTACTATCAATAACAATTTTGGCGTCCCACAAGGCTCCATCATGGGTCCTCTGGAGTTTAAACTTCATGTGCTGCTGGTGTTGAATAAGCAACATCAAATTGATTTTATTTCTGTGTTTGCAGATGATACATTAGTGTACATTTTGACATCACTGAATAACTCCAGTCAAATCAACAACAATTTTCTGTTCCTAATAAATTCTTGCTTGTTTTTCTATATTTGTGGGTTGTGAAAAGTGGTAGCCAACAGCCAGCATGCTGAACCCTGCATGTTTAAGTGACCTTTTGAAGATTAAGACTTGGTTTAAGGGTTAGGATTAGCAAATTCAGTTGTGATGGTTAAGGTTAGGGAAAGCAATGTCAATCACAGATCACCAGGAACATAGTAAAACAAGGATGTGTCTGTGTGTGTGTCCTCAGTGAACTGTATCAGTCTCTGCAGTAGCTTCCAGCTGCAGCAGTCAGTTCAGTTTCTGTTCAGTCTGACTGAGGGAGGTTTTTGTATGACGCTTTTTCACTGTGTGAAGACTTCATGACTGTTGACAAAATGGCGACTTTGACAAGAATAAAATCCTGCATCTTCAGCCTGAACTCCACTGATGGTCAGAGTGAAGTCAGTCCCACTAGATGCAGACCCTCTAAAATGATCTGAAACTCCAGAGTGACGGCCTGTAGCTTTATAAATCAGGAGTTTAGGAGCTTCTCCACGTTTCTGAAAGTACCAGTGGAGCCACTTGCCACCATTATAGTCAACACTTAAACTGCTTGTACATCTAATAGAGACAGTCTGTCCTTGACCAACAGACTGAAATCAGAACTGAGTCTGATGACTTGCCGATGAACCTAAAAAGGCGAGGAAAAAGAGTGAGAAGGGGTTATTGAGACAAGTCCAGCTTGGAGAAAGATGATCAACATCCAAACAGAAGAGGATCATTTCTTTAACATGGAGAATAGATGGAAGAAGGTCAATGCTGCTTGTTTGAGTGTTTCTCCATCATAGCAGAACATCATTGTGGTGAACCTGGTTACATCCTGAAGTGTCAAAGTTTTCAGAAGAGAGTCTCACCCTGAACAAGGAGCCCCAGGGTGGCCAGCAGTAGAGTCAGAGACATCATGATTGTGCTGCTGGTGTGTCAGTGGCTCTGAAAGGCCTGGACAGCCACTGATCAACACTGGCCTCTTAACGGCTGGGAGCAGAGAGGCAGGACAGATATGCAAACACACAGAGTCAGTCAACTGTAGCTGTCCTCAACAGATCAGGCTGTTTCGTCCTCACTGATGGGACTACTGACTGTTTAAATCATCCTCATGCAGGTTAACAGAAACTAAGAACAGGAAACTTTAAGTGCAGCTTGTTTCAAAATATCAACTGATTTTACATCATATGTTTCACTTTTTTATCTTTAGCTCTGAAACTTGTCTGTTGTCATGGTTCAGCAGTGATGCCTGTCCATTGAGAAAGAGAAGTGAAACAGGAGAGCAGCTGAAGCAGCAGCCTCCTCTGCTGCAGCCAACAGGAGTGGAGGTGATTTTCTCTTTGCTTCAATCAAACCAAATCACTGTTTTTATTCATCCAAAATGTATCTTTAGTCTATATTACAATTATTATTATTATTCCTACTTTTATAGATAAGAAGAAAAAGTTTATTGCTTGAATCAGAATCAGAATCAGAATCAGACTTTATTGCCAAGTAAGTTTGCACATACAAGGAATTTGTCTTGAGTATTGGTGTAAGGACAGTTATAGTAAAGAAAAGAGTGAAAACAAATTTATATTTACAAAGAACATAAATATACATAATTAAGAAGTAAAGTGTAAAGTATAAAATGTAAAGTGTAAAGTGCAAAAATGTTAGAAGGTGGCAGTGATTGAACTTTGGTCCAGAGCAGAGCCATTATAAAAGCTTTGTGAGGGGAAGACATTTCTCTGCATTTAATAGTTTTAAATCATGTTCACACAGATCAACATGACAAGAATAAAAGGAACACTTGTCTTTTGAAAGCTGAAAAGCTTTTACTGCCACCCAGTGGTTAGACTGCTTCGCACCTCAGCCGACGAGGAGCCGCTTGACATTTTAAAATATTTACTTTTTTCTCCCGGAACCTTTGATGACCTGACATTGTTTCTCGCCGATGCCATTTAGAGTGAGCGCTCGGTGGTTTTGTTTACTTTTCTTGTGTGAACCGGAGAACGGATCATTTAATCATTTTAATGTCACAGCCTTCGTCTGTCTCAAACAGTTCAGCTTCATAAATTCAATCCAACATGTCCGCGGACCCGCAGCTCTTCCCGCCGCGCTGCTCCCCATCCTTCTCTCTCGGAGCCGGGGAGCCTCCCTCCCTCCCTCCGCTGTCCAGAGATGGAGACCCTGCGGATGTTCGTGAACGAACGGCTGACGGCGGCGGTGGACGACATCCTGGGGCTGTTCGGGAGGACCGTGGCCCGGTACCGGCAGCAGATTGACCGGCAGCGACGACAGCTGGACGGCCTGAGGTCCGAGGAGGGCAGGCCGAGCCGGGCAGCAGGTCTGTCGGTGTCCGGCGGTACCAGGTGGAGGGAGAAGTGTTCAAATACTCAGGACATAAACATGTATTATTAATATTATGTATATATTATTATGAACTCTATAAAATGATATTAAGACACATTAATGAATTATTTACAGTTTATTTCCTCTGTTTTTTCAGGCTGATACTGTTACTGATCTTATTTTAAATAAAGTTTCAAAAGTCCAGTAACAACACTGATTATAATCAGCTGACAGTGACTCAGGCACGTTATTGATCACACAGTAAAATCTGACAAGTTGAAGTTCAGATGGAGTTTCAGCAAAATCAAGATCTTTTTATTTAAAGTGTAAAATAATAAAAGTTTAAACTCGTTGCTCTCTGATGGACAAACTGTTTAAAGGTGAGCTCGGGCTGTCACAGTGAATAATACAGCTATAAAAAGTCCTTTATTTGATTGTTTTATTGAAGGTAAAGTCCAGACACATTAACAACAAACTGTTTCTGTCCGAAGTAAAAGTTCTGATAATTCTTCTCTGATGCTTAACAATCTGAGAGTCAGCTGCTGAAGGTGAAAATCAATATACAATCTAACAGTGAGCAGGAGATAAGAGGATAACTCTGTGAACACACCTGGATTACTGCATTCATTCATTCATTCATTCATTCATTCATTCATTGAGTGAATGCACAGTTTATTCATTTATAACAGCTGAAATGTTCCTGTAAGGTTTGACCTTAAACTTGGTTTCTGCTGCAGTCAGAGCTGATCAGGAAACACATCAGTCATTTGATTGATTATGTGTATAAAGCTGTTTTCCTCTGGTCTCTGTCCCTCAAACCACCTGCAGACCTCCTCCTCCTCCTCCTCCTCCTGGATGAAGAACTGCCCCGAAGACCAGATCCTGTGCGTCCAGCTGGACCAGACCAGCAGTCTGGATGAGACCGGGACCGGGACCTCGTCTGCTCTCACTAAAACAGAAGCAGCTGATGGTGTCGGCTCCGACACAGAGGACAGTGGAGACCGCTGGAGAGAGGCTGCAGGACTGTGGAAACCAGAGGAGACGGAGGCGACAGAAGGTCAAAGGTGACCTCCGAGCAGAAAGGTGGAGAGCTGCGGTGATGCGTCACATCCTCCGGTGTTCGGCTGTAAAGTTTGCGGTGAGTCCTTCCAGAGGAGGACTTACCTGCTCACTCACACCTCGGCACACCTGAGAGACTGCGGCGTCTGCGGGAAACATCTGGAGCGCGCCGAGACGCTGAGGCTTCATCTGCGCGGTCACAGAGAGGCGTCGTTCGGCTGCGGCGTCTCGCGGACAGACGTTCACCCTGCGGGGGAACCTGAGGACGCACATGAGGATCCACTCGGGCGAGCGGCCGCACGGCTGCACCGTCTGCGGGAAGAGCTTCGGCAGGAGGGCGACGCTGGTGCGCCACGTCCGCAGCCACACGGGCGAGAAGCCGTTCGCCTCCTGCGCGTACTGCGGCCGCGGCCTCGTGGAGAAGGGCAACCTGACGGTGCACCTGCGGACGCACACCGGAGAGAGGCCGTACTGGTGCTCCGTCTGCGACCGGCGCTTCAGCCAGCTGTCCTGCTTCTACAAACACCCCTGTCAGAGGAGAGGACTGACCTGACGAAATGTTAAGCCTGACAGACAGATGAGATAAGATAAGATAAGATAAGATAAGATAAGATAAGATAAGATAAGATAAGATAAGATAAGATAATCCTTGATGAGTCCCACAATGGGGAAATTTACATCGTTGCAGCAGAACAAGTGATTGAAAAGATGAAAAGACATAAATACAAGTAAGGCAAGATAAAAACAAAGATAAGGCTATAAAAATATACACAACAGTATAAACATGAATGTAATGAAAATATTAACAGAGGCAATAATCCACACCCAGGACTTTATATAGACAGAAAATAGACTAAATACAGATAATGCACATTTGAAAATGGAATTTACACACAGTGAATGACTGATAGCAGCTATTTGGATTATGATTAATTAAAGTACAGAACCTAGTGAAATGGTCATGGTATGTGGTGAACTAGGAGCAATGCTGGTTGTAGAGTCTGACAGCAGCAGGAAGGAAGGACTTGCAGTACCTCTCCTTCACACACTTTGGGTGCGAAGCAGCCTGTCGCTGAAGAGGAGCTGTTCAGTGCTGTCAGACTGTCACCATGGGGTGGGCTACGTTGTCCATCAGGGATGATGGTTTTGCTATCATCACTCACTCTCTACCACCACCACAGGGTCAAGAGGCACCCAGGACAGACTGGCTGTGATCAACTTGTCAGTCTCTTCTGTCCGGCTGTTGAGATGCTGCTGCCCCATGAACCACTCCATAGAAGATGGCTGATGCCATAACTGTGTCATAAAGTCACCAAAAGTGCCCCTGCGCCAAGACCTGAGTCTCCTCAGCAGGTGAGAGCCTGCTCTGAGCCTTCTTATAAAATTGCAGTGGTGTTGTCTTCAGTCCAATCTGTTATTCAGCTAACACCAGAGCCTTATAAGATGTCACCATCTCAATGTCTCTTCCCTGGATGCTCCTTTGGTGTTGGGGGGGGCGGTGTCTGCTCACTGAAATCACCACCAGTTCTTTGAATATTCCCTGCATTGATCTGGAGGCAGTTCTGCAGGCAACAGTACCTAAAGTCCTGGGTCAGTTCTCTGTACTCCCTGTCATCCTCATTTGTGATGGGGGCCGGCGACACACAGTCGTCAGAACTTGCAGGTGGCAGTGAGGTGAGTTGTGCAAGTCTGCAGTGTAGAGGTGAAGAGGAATGGGGCCGGATGCATTGTGGGGCCCCCGTGCTGCAGCAGACCACCATGTCAGCGATGCAGTCCGTGTCTCATACTCTGCGGTCCGGTTGGTGAGGTAATCAGTAGCCAGGATGCGAGATGCTGGTCCACCCCATGGTTCAGCTTGTCCCTCAGGGAGTGTGGGCTGTGGTGTTGAAAGCACTGGAGAAATCAAGAACATGATTCTCACAGTGCTCCCAGGTTATCCAGATGAGAGGCTCTGTGGAGAGGTAGATGATGCATCATCCCCCGATGCCAGGCTGGTGTAGGCAAACTGCAGCGCGTCCTGACTGTCTCACGAGGCCGGAGATGGACGAGATCAGCTGCTCAGGGTCTTCATCAGGTGGGATGTCAGCGCCTCCGGCCTGTAACAGATAACAGAAGAAGCTCCTCTGGGTTGAACATGTTTACTGACAGGAAGCTGTTATGTTAAGAAATATTAAATATACACGAGGTGATTTAATCTCAGCTCTAAATAAAATATTTAATAAGTTGTTGGTGAGTGTCTGTGGTCTGAGGAGGATTCACTCTGGATCCAGCACCACAGCTTTTTCTGCCTCCAGTGACAGTTGACACAGACTGAAAGTGAATTTTGGATGATTAACTTCTGTTTTTCAAGGACAGGTCTGGTGTTTTCTCGTGTTTTGGGGTGTAAATGATTGATTCATGACTGATAATAAATGTTTTACACGGGTTTAGAAGCGATATATTCTTTCAAACTTTCATCAATATTTTCAGTAATGAAACTTTGTTGTAGTGTCTGGAAGGTACAGTTCACATCAGTGTCAGTGACAGGATTTAGATATTGATTAGGCCTTCATCCATATATATCATCTACAGATTTATTGCAATATGAAATCCCATGTGGTCATGAGTCTTATTAACAGAATAATGTAAACCCTCATTTTCCCCCTGACTGTGCAGTAAATGGGTTTTTAATGAGCAGTCGTCCGCTCCCGCAGGTGGCGGTAAATCCTCCTGTCTCCTCCAAAGGCCGCCCACAGTCAGCGACCCGGAAGTGGAGCTGGTAAACAAACGACTCCTCTGAGCACAGACTCCTTCTCTCTGCTTCTGCGCCGCTCGAACCGCCGCTCTCATGTCGAAGATCGAGATGCTGAGGCTGCTCATCAATCAGCGGCTCACCGCGGCCGCCGAGGAGATCTTCGGGGTGTTCGGGAGGACCATCGCCGAGTACGAGGAGGAGATCTCCCGCTCCAAGCTGGAGATCGACCGCCAGCGCCGGCTGCTGGACCTGAGCAGGAAGCCGCAGATCTCCGTGCAGGTCAGCAGCGCAGGTTGGTGAATGTTGGAGGAGGAGGAGGAGGACCGGGTCCGGGTCTCAGCTGAGAGACCGGGATCATCAGAGACCCGCTGAGAGAAAACCACAGTCACCGTCTGTTTAAATACTGAAGTCATAAATCTCCATAAATCTGCTTTAACCTGCTCCACAGCTGGAGGATCAGTTTCTGAGGACCTGTTATTGATTAACTGATTAGTTGATTAATTGTATAACCTATGAAATAACAAACACAATGAAAGAAAATACTCATCACATCTTGTCAGAAAACATCTGCGATTATTTTAACATCAAAGAGTAGAGGCATCTATTTTTATATCTGCAACAATTATTATTTAATTAATAATTATAAATTAAAACGACAGTAGCTGCTTTAATGTTTCAGGTAACGTGTGGAAAATAAAATAAGAAACTAGGGTTAGAATAATGTTCCAGGCTGCAAAATTCCTGTTCAGTGTCATGGTCTGCGTTTTGATTTTACCATCACATCTTTAGATAAATATATAAACTCCACTTAAAATTATACGTTAGTTTTCTTGGCCATGATAAAGAGAGGGAGGTACAAGGCTCAGACTAACAATAAAGCTCAGCTGGAGACAGGAAGGTTTAAAGATGTGATGGTAAAATAAACCTTATTTGAAACATTAAAGTAGATACTGTAGTTTTAATCTAATATGTTTTCTAACTAAGTCCACGTTGTGTCTCCTCTGTGTGGTTCAGCTCTGTCAGAGCAGGAGTGGAGCTCCAGTCTGGACCCGGATGGATCGAAGCCGCCTCACATCAAAGAGGAGGAGGAGGAGGAGGACGAGGAGGAGCTGTTGTCGGCTCAGCAGGAGGAGACGCCGGAGCAGGACGACGTCGTGTTGTTCCAGAGCGGCAGCAGCGTGAGAAATGAGCTCAACGACCACGTGACTCCCTCACTCTCAAAGTTCCAGAGCCAGAACCTGGAGGACATGGAGCTGGACCCCCAGCCGGGGACCTCGGTCCAGCAGTCCTGCTCCGAGCTCGATGAGGACGCCACCGAGACTGCAGATCTGGCTACAGGTAACGGGCAGCTCGACTGTGTCGACCTCGAGGCTCCGCTGTCGGAGGTGGTGGACTCGTACATCTGCACCATCTGCGGCCGTGCGTTCGCACAGCGCGGCCACTGGGCCGAACACGTCCAGGTGCATCGCAAAGTCGAGACCAAGGTCGACAAGTCGTACACGTGTGACATTTGCGGGAAGAGACTGACGCGGTTCGACGGTTATCAGAAACACCTCAGGATCCACACAGGTGAGAAACCGTACTGCTGCGACGAGTGCGGCCGCAGGTTCAGCGACAACTCCAACTACAAACGACACATTACACACACGGGACAGAAGACTCAACAGAGCTGAGGCCGCGGGACGAGGACAAACCTCTGTCACCAGAGGTGATGAAAAGCACAGTTTTTGTCTCCATTTTTGCCAAAGTTTCACACTAAGTTTTCAAGAGTAGAAGAAAATATCAACACATCAGAGTGGATGGAGAGATTATCAAGCTCTCAGAAGAAATCTGTCAGTTTCTGTCGCCTCAGAGTCACTGACCCTTTGTCAGTAACATGTTTCTGTTTTAAATCATCAGCATTAACAGCCCATTAGTTCCTGTTGGCTTCTTATTTGGTTTGATTTAGGGATCTATAAAACACTCCAATCCAACGGAAGATGTGAGTGAGAACTTGTCCCAAGACGCTCAGAGACAGACCATATATCATGGACGATTGAATTCTGTTTCCTGTCTTGGTTTCACAATTGTTCAGCATCAAACTTTGTTCCTTTACTCACTAAGAGTTGTCTCCATCTGTGGTTCTTCCGCCAGTGTGTCTCATCAGTTTCCGATCCGATCAGCATTTCTCTGAAGATGTATCTCTGCTCAAGACGACGCGTTCTAACGTCTTGTGTTGTAAATGCGACGATGGCTGAAGCTGTTCTGGATTTAAACAGTTTGGGTTTTTCTGGATTTCAAACTAAAACCAGTTAATTGTGACACTAATGGATCATAGAGAGTCGGAGGAAACAGAACAGACCAAGAGAAGGATCCTGTCATCTCACCATTTTTGTGAAGAAGAGGATTTAAAAGCATTTTTCTTGCGTCAGCATTTCGTTTGTGGACAGATAAATGGACAAGAAACTTCAGACATTTATCCACATTAATGTGGTCATGGACCAGGACAAGACGAGAAGAGGCACATACTGTATTTTTATATCTTATATATTTTAACAGATGTTTATACACTGGAGGAAACAGTGGTGTTGCAGTTTACAGACACCTATGGTCACACCGGAGCAGTTTGTTCAGGAAAGTCTGTGACCAGTAAAGATCTTTTTATTTTTTGTTAATGGTGGCGAGGCGGCGGAGATATTTGTAGCACAAAAAGTCTGGAGATTGTGTTTGGGATGTCAGGAACATTCGACTCTTCCCACTCAGTGTTGTTTTAACAAGACTGTATGACTTTTACTGAAGTAATAAAGTCACATGATGAAGAAAAAAATCTTGTTCCTGTCATTGATTTAAACTTTCTAACTTTACACTGATCGGCCACAGCATTAAAACCACTGATCATCTCGTCACAATACGATGTTCCAATGTTCACCCACCTAAACACTGCTGTAGAGACTAGGCACACCCCCCTATGGCAACAGCACTCCCCAATGTCAGGGGCACTCCCCCAGCAGGACAAACCTCCCACCACAAAAACTGAATAAAAAAAGTCTCAATGAACACATCAAAGAGCTCAAACTCCTCAGATCCCAGTCTAATCCAGCATCAGGTTGACAAAACTTGATGGACTCTGATTGATTCAATTCAGGTTCTAAATTTCTGATTCTGTCTAATAACCAAACCAAAGATATTCACTTTACTATCATAGGAAACTATGGAAAAAGCAGTTATTCACATTGAAGAACGTTTTACAAGTGAATAATCTTTTGCACTTGACTTAATCGATTAATCAATCATTTTCTGTTTTGCTGCTGTCGACAAAACAGAGCTGAACAAACCAAACAGCTCTGGTTTGTTCAGCTTTAAAACAATATTGATCCTTGAATTGTGAAATGTTTTTACTTAGTTTGGGGTAGTTTTGTTCGAATACATAACAGATATGGCTGTTTATCTGCTTGTTTTCTCAGACTCTTTTCCTCTTCTAAAAGTTTGTTCTTCTAAATATGAACACAACAAGGCCAAACATGGTCAGAAAAACATGCGATATAATTGACATTCTTCTGATTGTGTTTTTTCTTTTTGATTTCTGTCACAATGTCCAAAAAAAAAAGAAATATATGATGTCATTGAATTAACAGTCCTTCCTCTTTCACACCAGCAGATGGCAGTATAAGACTTTATTTAAAACAGCTTCTTGGTGAACTTGTGTGATGATGTAAATATCAATTTCACAATATATTTTATTTCAGCAACTTAATTATTCAGTAATTTAGATTCTATTCAACACTGCAGGTTCTGTATTTCAACAGACTACTTCCAAAGCCCCTTGGACCCAGTAATAACTCTAGGGACTTTGGGATTCCTTTCTTGAACAACTGAACCATTTTCACGATTCTTGAAACCCTTCAAAGACCATTGGAAGATCTTCAGGGACTCTTGCTACCGTCAAGAATTTCTAGAACATCCTTGAGATTCCTATGATTCCTCCAAGAACTAATGGGACATCATCAGTGCCTGTGGGGCAGTCAGAAGGTTTCCTGGAACACCTTTCAGGAGCTGCTGTGTTTCTCAAGAACCCAAGGATACTACTGGTCTCCTGAAATGTCTTCAAATACCCATGGGACATTTGTAAAGACTCCTGGTCCCCCCCTTGAGAACTCATCCAAAGACTTAAGGAGCACCCTCAAGGACCTTTAACTCAGTCATGGGCACCCTGGAGCAGCCTCAAGGCCCCTGGATCCCTACTAAAACCTCCGAGACACCCTGAAGAACTTCTGGAGCTGGGTACCTGTCTGTCGCAGCTGTTTCCTGTTTGTCACTTCAGAATAAGAGCCCACAGAAATAAGAATCGCTCCACTCTGAGTAATATTCCGTAGCCTATTTACACCATCATCCACATTGTTAATTAATAGCAGTAAGGTAAACATAATATCTTTTGACATTATTACATTGTCGTTCTACTGTGGCCCAGCGGGTGGCGCTGTGAGTCCATCGGTGATGTCACAACGTCTCCGTCCCCGGTCACAGAGAGCACGTTTAGAGGACGGGAACCGAGAACCACGAAGTGAATAAACAAATTTATTTTCAAGGTTACAAGTGCATCCTCATACAAAAACCCTTTTTATAAAATGAACCGTAGTGTTTTATTCTCTGGAGCGCCCCCTGTGGTAGCACCCGGTAAAAACATTCCTAAAGGACCACTGACGAGTTAATCAGATCATCAATCAACAGCTTCTTCTTTTAATGAAGTTTCAACACCCGTTTGACAGTTTCTGTTCGTTACAGATGGAGATTCCTGTTCTTCATTCAGCCTGTCAACCTGAGCACCAGGTAGACTTTCCTCTAAATCAGATTTCTGTCTTTTTATTTGGCCAGACCACACCTGGACGACCTCTGCTCTCAAAAATACTGAGCTGATACTTCTGTTGTGTGAAGGTGAAAATACTGCTGCGAGGCCTCATGGAGACTCAGGTTCGTTTCTGAGCCAGTTAACTTTTCTTCACATCTTCGCTGACTGTTTCCTCGGACCGAGTATCATTTAAAACTTTTTAAGACCAGAGTTTCTGCACAGATGCTTCTCACAAAACACTTTTTTCATTCAACAAAAGAAGCAAAATGTTAAATCTAAGTACAAGCAGTTGGACAAGAACTTATTTGAGGGAAAATTCAAGAAGATTACAAATTTGACAAGACAGTCAATTTTTATTTTTTAAATTTAGTTTTCTGTCTCTGTTTGGTGGTGTTTTCCAAAACAGACGACGAGTTAAACTAGGACTGCACCCAATTATTTTTCCATCAGGTGAATGATAATTTAGGCAATGAAATGACAGAAAATTGTGACACATTTTCCAAGGCGATGCATAGAATATACAAGCCTGAACTTTTTCAGTTTAAAGTAAAATAAAACAGAAACACAGCAGGAGCTGGAACCAGTGAATGTTTGTTTGTTCTGTCAGTAAACAATTTAATGAACTGACTCATGGTTTCAGTTTTATCTCAGCTTTAGCTCCACTCGCTGGCCTTTTCCTGAGCTTTCAACCACATCTCACAGCCACCTTCCTTCCTTCCAGGCAGCAGTTTGCTTCACTTTGTGGAAAATCCTGTATTCTTAATAGTTTTATTTATCACTCCTGTTGTCTTTTTGTGGTGATGCAGTTACGAGAAAAGACTGAAAACTCAACAGAAATATTTTCATTTTCAACAATCATCCTTTTTTCCCCTAAAGTAGATTTATTCTTTGATTTCCAGATTTAAACATCCAGCAGCATATTTCAGCGGCTGACTGGGACGTCTCAGAAGTCAGAGGGGTCCTTGAATGCATCAACAAAGATGAGATGGTCACTGCTTGGACACACAGAGAGGTAAGTTCTGTCTAAAAAGATTGGTGGATGCAGTGTTTAATTGTCTAAATGCAGCAAAAAGAAACGCATTTGGTTTAAAAACTTGGTCAGCAGTTATGTGAAGTTTTTGCAGTTTGCATTTAACAGGGTCAAATATTTAAAACCCCCTTAAACTGCACAAGGAGACCAGGCCCTCTTCAGTGGCACAGAACTGACCTTCTCGTTACGATCCAACCTTTTTTAAGTGTTATTTCTTCCTCTGCAGACAGTGGAGAAATGATCAAATGTGCGTCTGAGAGCTGAGGGTCAGATTCGCTGTTCTCAGGTGAACACGGCCAGTTAATTTAGACTCTGATTCATGCAGGCAGCTTCTTCCCAGTGACCAGAACAACACTAATCTCTGATAACTATCAAACACTTCCAGTCAGTCGAGAGATTCGGGTCGGAGATGGAAGAGGGTGATGTAACCTCTTCAAACACCGACCGTGGCACGAACCACCCATCCTCCTCACTCCTCCCCTCCCTTTCCATGAAGCATGAATCAATATCAAACTGCTGGGTCTTTTTTTTATAGTAAATCTGAACAAAACGATTTCTCAGTCTGGTTTGGAAACGCCTGATGCAGCGCGACGGTTGACAGCAGGTTTCTCTCCCTCAGCCGTTCAGTGCTGGCGAAATCAAAGTTGCATCATTTGCTGCAGAGCCTGCAGACCGGGATACTTCACTAGCCCTTCACTGCAGCATCACCAAGCCTCTTTATTGCTTCATCTGTGGCCGGGAATGAGCGTCCAGCAGGCTGAGCGCGTTGGATAAAACTAAAACCGTCTGCTGGATGTTTGTCTGGTGAACTCAACTTAAAAACTCCATGAAAAAAGTTTGTTTAATGTCGGACAACGAGTGTCACACGACCTGCAGGTCATTTATCTGTTGTAATATTTCAGAAGACTTTTCCCACTGGATTTTAAGGGGTCACTGACCATACTGGTGTTTTGCTCTTTAGCCTTAAAGTTCAGTCTTTTCCAGGACTTTCAACCACATGTCAGAAATCTCTTCTTATTACACCCCCTCTTCAGTATTTAAGTCATTATGAGGGCCGATATGACGACATGATTATGATGTAGAAAGCCTTGGGAAGAGCCAGTAAATGAACTTTAACGTACAGATAGACCACCGTGTCCAAAAATAAAGGTTTTGGAGATAATTCATGAATTTAACTGATTTTCTTTTTCACTGAAAAATCCAAACTAGACTGAAACCTGACAGAAACATCTGGATTTTAGGTCCACATGTGCAAAACAGTTCATTTTGTGACCGAAAATAAGGATTTTGTGGAGGTTGTAATAACTCAGTGTCTGTTATTTGGACGTGTTAGGCATCATGCAAAAACAAATGCTTGAAATAATTAGTTCAGTATATCATGCAGCCGTATGTACAACAGCACAAAGACGTTATTTTCATCTGAAATGCCCGATAACTAACTGTTTGAGCTTTACTGTAGTGGTAAAGTTTCTGTTAATGTTGTTATTCTTCACCTGTTTTGCACCTGTAGGTCTAAAAACAGCCACATGCAGGAACTCTGTCTTAAAACCCTCTCAGTCGGTGCATCGAGGAACAGGAATGATCAAACTCACACATTTGCTTATTGTTTGTGTTCTGGCTTTGATTTATGGTGATATATTTCATTAATTCAAAGGTTTTTTGCATCAAGTATCAGATGTCGGAGCCTCCCTGAATGCACCACTAAGGAGGGTTACATCATAATAACACAATTTCAGCAGTAAAAGAAAAGGTGAGAAGGTTTGCTTTTTCTCCGGCACAGCTCAAACTCTGACGACTGTTTTTGTGGCTTTAAATTGTCTCGATGTTTTTACGTTAGCTGAGACGTTAATATTTCTAAATTCTGGGAGTAATCAGCTCTGGTTTATTTAATAAGTGCGTGGCTAAGTGTTTGAAACACGGGGCTAAAACGAGCGAACGTGCTGGCGGTGAGTACATGCTGAGGCGTCAGTAACAACAGGTTTTTAATCTTTCTAGATCTTTCTTTTATCCATCAAGATTCTCCAAACTTTTCCAGACCTGCACAGCAACATGTTGAGGCAACACGGACAGTCAACTCCGTCAGCTGTTTGAATTCCCCCTCAGTGCTTTAACTCCGAGCAGCTCAGTGTTTTATTTACAGGGATTTTGTCCCAAAAAGTCACCAACTTTTTTATTGCTGTTGCCAGCGACGTTGCTCATCTCCGCTGCCTCAAAACGTTGCCTGTGTGTTTTACTGTTAACATCTGACTGGTGCAGTTGTTTGGCGAACGCCCAAACAGAAGAAACAGCCACAGAATAAAGCACTGATAAACACTGTGTGGTAAATAGACTGTTCAGCTGCAGACTGTGGCAAAGTCTGTGAAACTGAATGAGAGCGTTCACAGAAATACACATCTGATAAGTTCTTACTCTGCTCCCTGTGGCATCTATCTCAGATGAGACCAAAACCATCCAGGTCATTTTTTGCTGCAGAGATGCAGTGTCAGTCGTCGACTACCTGTCATGATATTTGGTGCAGATGTGATGCACTCTCTTTACCTTTCCTCAAGTTTTTAACTTGTCCAGTAATTACTGAATATTTATAAAACTGACCATCCTTTTAGCAGTTGTTGTTTAGTGCTAATCAGCTAATGTTAGCACGTTAAGCTAAAGCTACAAACCACTAGACTCTCTGTACCATAACAGCTTTGATGTTTATTGCTCATTTTTTTTCTTTTGGACATGTTTGAAATCACAATGTAAGAGTGTAATTACTGAACTGATTTCATTCGGTAAAATGCAGAGTGAGAACGATGGAAGCGAACGACCTTTGACCCTTTCTGGGCCCCCGGACATCCGGTTGAGTGTAAAAATAAGTCGTTGCTCTTGGTTCTGTGAGCTGTTGCTTCAGTTTGGGCAGGTTCACCTGTTCATGACTAAGTCCTGTTATAACCACGGAGCTCAGTCGGTAATGAGAGAGAGACAGAAGGTTTGATAAACGATTCCCTCAAATTATTTAATCATCAACAGCAGAACCCTTGGATTTAATAAACTTTGAATTTATCTTTTATGTCCCCACAGATCCTGCAGATGTCAGCCAGTTCATAAAACTTCAGGGGGCAAATTAAGTCATTTTATTAATTCAGGAGAATCAATTAAGTCATTTTAACACACAAATGAGTAAACTGAAGGCGTGTTGAGTTCACTGAGTGAATGAATTAGTAATTTGAGGGAGTGATTGATCAGAAATCTGTCCTCCATCACCTGCTGAGCTCCATTAATGCTTTGTTTGTCAGATACCAATATGGTATAAAAAAGAACATTCATCTGGTTTGTATGAACTGTCAGGGTGGAGAGAGACGTCTCTGTCAGCTCTGATCTGAATCACTGACATTTACATCTGATCCCACAGACTCTTCTTCTTTTCTCTTTCCTGGAGGTGGTGGTTTACAAAAATCTCCATCTCCTGAACGTCCCGTCAACTCAGTGTCTGAAAACAAAGACCTCGCTGCTGCTGTCTTCCTTTCCTCCTTTTTTGGTCTCAGTTTTTTTTTCACAGAGAAGGTGAAGAACCCTCCTCTTGATTCTCCAGACTCAGAGGGACAAAGCAAAGAAAGTAATTACCCTCTGGGTGTTTCTTTAAATATGATTTTAGTTTGATTTCTCCTGTGCAGAGAAATGCCTTTGTTTAATTCTGAGTCCTGGAGAAATGTCTCGGCGGTCCCATATTGAGTTCACGTCAGGTCTGCAGCAGCAGTCCCACTCGCTGCTTTTGTGAATCTTTTGCAAATGAAATCTGGGCCCCGTGCCGAGGTGCAACAACCGGGGACATTAGATCAAAGCGGTCGTGAGAAAACTGCATTAATCAGGGATTTTTCAGGCCACCTCGAGCCTTGGGGACTGCTTTTGAATCATTAACATCTTTCGCCCTGCTTTTGGAATGTTTCTCAGCTTCAGTTCTCGTCTGAGCTGGTTTCTGTTCTGAGTCGTGAGGAGGGAAAGTCGCCACGAGCGGCCCCCTGACCGCCTCGAGGAGTGAGTCAGAGTCAGTTTTTATTTGCGGCTCCTCAGAGTGTCTGTGTGCTCGGCTCTGTTCAGGGCCCGGCTCTGCGGGCGAGGCGGCTACAATGCAGCGGTCGTGACTCTCAGCAGCAGGAAAATAACCACAACTGAAGGGTCGTAATGACAAGTGATGGGGACAAAAAGCTCTGAAGTCTCTCTCGTGTCTCTCCGATCCCATCAATGCTCTCATTTTGGCATTTGTCACATGCCCTGCAGGCGTTTCAGGGTGTTTTACTCAGTGAGGAAGGCAGCAGCCATGTTGGAGTGACGCCACTTCCTCCTACAGTCTCAGTAGTTGTACTTCCCTGCTTCTGCTACCGGTGATGTTGCTGTGTTTGGCAGGAACAAGGGTTTTGGCGGGACTTGGGGTTTGAGCGACGCCGTTCTCCGGACGATGGCCGCCCTCTGCACATGTGGCCCTTCACTGTAACTGTGCTGCCGCGTCAGGCAGGCGCTGGCGATCGTCGGCCGCTGGCTCTCAACATTTGTACTGGTGTTTGCGTCTGCCCCCTCGTTCGCAGCTGGGGGGCCGTTGCTGCTGCTGTTGGTGTTCATCCGGGCTAGAAAGTGAGTGCGTGCTGCGCCCCCCGCTGGTTGAAGCTGTGGTGGCGAGGCACGGCACCGCCGCCGCTGCCCATCTTGATCAGGGAGTGGCGCTGGGAGTGGTGGCGCGTCACGGAGACACTGCTCCCTCCGGGTGTCTCTGGGATCACCTGCTGCTGGAGTGGAGTGGAGGAGGAGGAGGAGGAGGAGGATGGGACAGAGGTGGAGGAGGTGGTGTTGTTGGAGGAAGAGGAGGAGGAAGAAGAGGTGGTGAAGGAGGAGGTGGAGTTCTGAGCGGGTGTGTCCAGGCGTTTGGGGAAGCCGTCCCTCGGCAGCGTGGAGGTGCTGTAGTACGGAGCCGATTCAGTCTCGGGGATCTGCTGCTGGTGATGGTGACCGCCGCCGCCATTGTTGTTGTGATGGTTGCTATGGTGATGGCTGTGGTTGTAATGGTGGGTGCGCGTCTGGCCATGTTGACCGTGGTGGTGATGGTGGTGATGATGGTGCCCGCCGGAGGAGGATGAGGACGGCCCGGGGAACAGGGAGGATGAGGAGGTGGAGGTGAGGACCTTGATGCCTCCGGTCCCCGACGCGCTGACCTCGTGGATGTGTTTGAGCAGCTCATCCAGCGCCGACACATCCACCACCGCTCTGAGGCAGGGACTGCTGGGAGTGGTGGTGATGGGGGACTCCTCCTCCTTCTCCTCCACCTCCTGCTCCTCCACCTGCTGCTGCTGCTCGCTCGTCATTCAAGATCTTCCTCTCCTCTGGCAGGTGCAACGAAGTCGAAGAAGCGCCCGCTCCGTGTGCCGCCCCGTTGCTCAGATTGCTGCTGTGGTGATGAGAGTAGGGAAACACCTGCTGGGTCAAAGAGTTCCCGACGACGGCCATGAAACCCAGACTGGATCCAGAGCAGCTAGGCCCAGGCTTGGGGTTGTCCTTGGCGTTGTTGCAGTTCTGGTTCTTCTCGTACTGATGGTGCCGCAGGGCCTTCATGTTCTTGATGGGGAGCTCGGGGGTGGAGTCGGGCGTGGGCAGGCCGGACAGCTCTCCATCAGCCTGTGACAGGGACTAAACAGAAATTAGACCCGGGGTTTTCAAACATGTTGACGTCAGTTTAAAGACTCAGATTAGCATCAGCACACCTGATTTATTCAAAGCCATTTTCTAAAAAATCAACAGGTGGAAATCTGTACTGTCTTATTATGTTGTCATCAAAAGTACAGATTCATTTGTCCTCTGGATGATGTGGGTGAAGCTGCACATCTCACAGTTTGAGGGGAAACAGGATTTCATTAAGAAAAACACAAAAACCTCTGCTGTGTTCAGGTTCACAGAACGAGCAGAGACATGATCGGCTGAATTATATGTAAAAGTCCTGCACTCCAGATTTATCTCTCAGACAAAAAGCCAAGAAGCACTTTTATAAAATGTTTAAAATGATCCACTTTTCTGAGACCAGACCGTACACCGTGACCAGCTGTCCTACCTGGGAGAGGCTGAGATCGGGGTCTCCCAGCGGCAGGCCCTGATGACCGGGGGTGTGGAGGTGAGGTGAGGCCCGGCCGTTGGGGATGAAGGAGCTGTACATCTTCGGAGTGGACACGTCCAGTTTGTCCTCCTGTGGGACGACAGAACGAAAAGAAGAGGAGGAATCAGAGCGCTGATAATAAATTCAGGGTGGAGGAGAGAGAGTTACTGATACTGATACGGAACAAAGAGGATCTGTCGTCTGACCTGAGCCGAGAGGGAAAACATCTTCACTGGTTTTCAGTTATTGTGTCTCACAGTGTAATGAGGGATTTTAGCAGAGAGGTTGGAGGTCAGCAGGAAGCTCAGAGACTGCTTCTTGCTCAAGGACACTTTGAGGGAGGATGGAGTTCATCATGAAACAGTGCATTGTAATGACTGAATAAAAGACTGAAGTAAAGCTATTAACTTATTATCCCACCACCCCCCAGATGACGAGGGAGGAGGTGAGGATGCATATTAACACTGCTGCTCAGAATTCAGTGGATCACTCACTGCTCGTTCTCTGAGCCGGAGTACAGCCGAGCTTATGTCTTTATTTTCTTCATGAAATTCTGTTTTCCAGTGCAGCAGCTACAGTTTCTGCTAAACTCCAGGTTTCCTTCATGATTAGGGCTGGGACAAGATCTCATGATATTGAAACGTGATGATATTTCTCGTTCGTTCGCTCGCGAACCGACCGTATCCAGCTGCAACTAGCATGAACGATGACAGTGGCTTGCAACGGGAATGGCGTTTGGATCGATTCACCTTCATGGCTTAACGTTACGTTTTTTGCCAATGGTTAAATTTGAGCGGGTGTTTGTATTAAAACGTTAAGGACTGAGGTGTTCTTTGGGTGTCTTAGATGTGTTCTCCGAAAGAGCAACTATAAAGCTTTTCTACAAGCGCACGTTTTTCTGACTTTCCCGCCTTGTTTTCCCGAGGACATCAACTTGTAGGTGACGTCACTTCTGAGTTCTGACCTCCGACATAAATGGACGTACCATTAGCATTGAGGGCACTTTGGTCAGTCTCTGTTTGCACAGTGTTGAGTCGTACTTTGATTATGGTTTTTTAAATTTATTTTTGTTATTATGTTCCATTTGTGGAAAGGTGTTCAGTTAGACGTTAGAAACTCAAACGTACATTTTGTGGCCTGAGGTCAAATTACAGACTCTTTCCTATCATATATTTCATCACTGAAGTTTTCTTAAAATCTCGTCTTGTTCTCCTGAACCCAGTATCATGTATCATCCAGCCCCTATTCATTATTTTTCCCCGTCACTCACCTTGGGCTGTCCGTCCAGCAGCCCATTGAGCTTGGCGAGGGATCGCAGAGACAGAGCGTGGGGCAGCGACGCCTCGGGGTCTTTCCCCAGCCGCCTTGCCCGGTGGGCGGCGCTGCGGCTGCAGTAGCACGACACCAGGAAGCCAGACAAGATGGCGCCCAGGAAGAAAGCCACCAGCACGCAGGCGATCAGTAGGGTGTAGTGGACGTTAGCGCCGGCTCGCTGGTCCATCTCTGGAAGACGACGGACACCTGGAAGACACGGGGGGGTTATTTCATCTCTCTAAAGGGCAGATGTCATGTGATCACATTCATGTGATGAAATTTACTGAAGGCCGTCATGATCCCAACAGGAGGAGACACTGATTTTAATGATAGACGGTGCTGTGGTGAAGCAGTGCTACAACAATGCTGAACAGAAAGCCACAGCCATGTTTAGCTGGACAAGCATAAAGGAGGGAAGAGGAGGGAGGGGAGGAGGAAGGAAGGAGGAGAAACACAGGGGGGAGAGGTGAGAGGAAGGTTGAGGGGAAGAAAGAAAGGGAGAGACAGAGACAAGGATTGGACTTAATGAGGAGGTGGTGGTGCACAGGTGAGAAAACAGGATGACTGAGGAGAGAGGACGATGACGGGACGGGAGGAGACAGAGGAGAAGAAGGAGAAACTATGATTGGATTGAGAGAGAGGAGGAGGGAGGTGGGGTGGACGGGGGATGACAAAAGGATGGACGGATGAGAACAGGAGGAGGAGGAGGAGAGAGGAGATGAAAGAGAGTTGATTGTTTGGGAGCGTTCACCTCATCAGGTCCAGAAACAACATCAAAGCCTCTCAGATACAATGAGTCACCAGTGTGTCCAACAGCAGCTCGACAACACACACACAAACACACACACACAGAGAGCGCAGGATTGATGGGCAGATCAATACTGCAGCAATCAATACTTTGATACACGCTGCTCGTGTGCATCCAGATTTTAGCCCAGAGAATCGATAGTTTTACTGTGGAAGCCACGTTCTCAGATATAAAAAGCTGGAAGGTATAGGAACCAGGAAGTAAGTTAGCATGTTAGCATGTTAGCACTTCCTGTTCCCTCGTCCCAAAGTCAGTGTGTTTCTGGTTAAATGTCTGAAATAAGGTCTGTGGTTTTAACACAAGCTCAAGACTTATTTTCAGGTTTATTCTCAACATAAAATGGGTCCAGTAAATCCCCACTCCACAGTGTTTTGAAGCTTTTCACGTGTCTTAAGAAAGTTTGCTAACAGTGAATGGACTACAGTCAATTCCAACTTCAAGTCGGAGCAACTCACCTTGACATACGAATTCAAAATGGATGCTACTCACATCAATAGTAGTGAAGACTCTTGCTCCGCTGTTTGTATGAGCAAAATACAGCGTAGAGTGTTATCAACCGGTGTTGCTAACAGTGGCTAGTGTAAGATATATTTGAATCAGTTCACATTCATGGTTTAACGTTACATGTATTTTTAGAACAGTTAAATCTGAACAACTTTTTAAGAACGTTCTAAAGTGTTGACATTAAAATATAATGTTAGCAACTGAGGTGTTCTTCAGGTCGAACAGATTTGTTTTGATTCTCTAGAAAAGCAACTAGAAGACAATTCAATCCAAACCCAATGAAAAAAATCCATTGGCTTTTGTGGAGCAACCAGGCTGATGAACTTCAGGACTGGACTACAGAAACACATCATCCCTGCAGGACTCTGTTTTTCTGTTCATTCTTTACAGATGTTCTCATCAGCAACATCTTGTGGCCGTTTGAGGAACTGCAGCTCTTCAACTCCAGTTTATTTTCCTTCTGCATTTGCATCTCTTGTGTTTGCTAGAGTCACAGTCGTGTGTTTTCCTGATGGGGCCTGAAAGCTGCAGTCAGAGCTGAGTCATCTCTGCAGTTCGTCCGTGAAAGTGATTAAACACTTTAAGAGACGAGCGCCGTGACTTTCAGGTCACTGTTGTTTGTGTTAACCTCTGTTTTATCCCCGAGGCTTGATTGAGCACCACTGGAGCGTTTTTCATTACCCCCACACTGCTTCACATTCACGGCAACACGCTCTCACCTGGCAGCCGCTGAAGACCTCAGACTGACAGGTTGATTTACCTGCTGACACTCACAGAGCATTTGACACATTGCACAATATGCCGTGAATGGTTTCAGACTGCTGACAGGTCAAGGGAAACGATTCCTGAGATCCCGGGAAGAGTTTTTCATTCAGGTAAAGCAGAAGCTGCTGTTAACCCCGGCCCTTTGGAGAGTAGATGAACTGCCAGCCTCTGTGTTTCCAGGCTGTTTGTGAACATGAAAGACGCTTTTAACCTTTTTAGCTTCTAGTTTTCTTTTTGCTGTTGTTTCTCTGATAACTTCAGATCCAAAATCTTTAATCTGATTACAATAAAAAGTTAAAACACACTAAGAGCTAAAGAATGTATTTTAAAATTAGGCTTAAAACTGGATAAAAAGTCAGTTTTGATGCTTCAAACCACAACACTGGTGCATGAGTAAAGGGATATGACACCACTGACCTTGACTGAAATCACAAATACTAAAACTGAACGTATTGTTCATATATATATGAACATACTGTTCTTCAGCTGTGAACACTGGTCACTGTTTGGAGCAGCCATCTTTGAAGCTTTGAAGCTGTTGAGTTTTTGATGCTCATGGATGAATATTTGGTTTAGAGCGTCACTGTAAGGACCTTGGAGCTCCCTGATATTATTTTATAGTTTCTGTCCAATTGCTCAGAAGGAGCAGCATGTCCCTGAAATCCTGATCAAAGGGCCAAAAATACCCCCAGAAACAAAAAGCTAATTTCATGCCCCGTGCTGTTGGCTGTCCGGGGGTTTTATTCCCCGCTCACTGCCGGTCCGGGACTCGAACTGGCAACCGTCTCTAACCTCAAAGCCAGCGTTGCCTCGAGGCCTCTGAGGCTTCGCTTTGATACAAGACACCACGGAACAAATTTGTCTTTTATGCAAAATACTGTTGAAATAGAGGAAGCAGTCATTACACGTCCAGTCAGGATTAACACACACACACACACACACACACACACATCCCCCTGTGTTTAACAGAGACAATTTCATGTTCGTTATTTCCACTCTTTCATCTCTGTCCTTCACTCTGACAGTTATAAATAGGATGATGGAGACACGCAGAGAGAAATATTATGCTAATTACAGCTCGACATGGAAATGTTTCATTCTCTCTCTCTCTTCCTGTTTGTTTCCCTCTCTCCTCCGTCAGTCTGAAGTTTCTTCCTCCGTCAGTCTGAATTGTCTAGAAGTTTCTGGGATGGAGGCTGAAATCTTCTTCTCACTTCTCTGTCTCTGTTTTCTGTTTCCTGTCAGTCTAAAACTCACAGTGTTTTAAACTCTCTCTCTCTTTTTGCTTTTCCTTCAGCGCTCTCTCTCTCTCAACCATTATCTTCTTCCTCTTTTATCTGTCTGCCTTACATTTCTTTGTACTTCTCTCCATCTCCCTCGTCTCTCGTTCGAGCCCCTTATTCTCCTCCTCCTCTCTCTCTCTCCTCTTTCTTTGATTCAACTGAAATCAGTTCAGAACTTCTTCCTGTCTGGGATCTAATTAAATCAAACAGCTGAACCATTAGGATTCAGTAACATCATATTGATCGATTTCCAAACTAATGGACGACATTAGAAATCAACTCTGTGACTGGTTAATGAATTAAGTAAGCTGCAGCTGGGAGGATGCCACTGATCCAACACATCAGCCATTTTGTTTTCATAGGTTTTGTGTTGATTACAGCCCTGAAACGAGAGAGTGAAACGTCATCTAATGATGAAGGTCATGTGATGCCTATTGAAAGCTCCAGAAGCTCCAGAACAGACCTTGAGGTGAGACTCATTTTCAAGTTCAAGAATCGACTCTGACGATGTTTTTGGGTTTAAATGATTGACAGGGACAAAAACTCTTGGTTGAATCCCTGTTTTTGTCAATGGAGTCTGGTAGTGATATATAGAGATGTTTCTGGTCAAACTAAAAGGATCTTCCTCTTTAATAAAAAGCTCTGTCTCTGCAGGAATCATGTCATAATGTTGTCATTCTGAGTCTGTCAGTGGAAAAACAACTTAATGTACATTGACGAAAAAATATTGGAGTTATCCTTTAGATCTCATCATGATCTCATCAGTGTCATTCTGCGTCCACAGTACCTGTTACTCTCAGCGTTTGATTGGACGCACCAGAGGATGCAGAGCCCGCCCTTCCCCAACCCAGGTGGAGAGCAGGAGACGGGTCGGACTCACCTGGGCTCAGGTAGGCCTGTATGCTTTCAGATTTATTAAAACTAATGATCATTGTGTAAAATACGCTTCAGCTTTCACTTGTAGCACGAGTGAGTCGAGCTGTTTTGTGCCTGTGTGGACGGCTGGACCGATTCAAACAGAAGCTGTTTGTTCTGTCAGACGAGCGCGAGACAGACGACTGGAAAACATGGCTGAAACACCTCCTGTTGATTAATCCCACTACATGCAACAACAAATCATTTCTCCAGACCTACATGTGCCAAACAGTCAAAAACATCACGTCAAGTAAACACAACCTCCGGTCCTTTTAGACGTTTGAACCAGTGACAGATGCTGGAGAGTCTGAGATGAGAACATCTCGTCCTCCTCCACCCTCTCTCTCTCTCTGTTGTCACTCATGCATCTTTCTGTTTTACAGCACAGGACGTAGCAGAGTATATACAGTATAATTCATACATGATCAAACCCTGACACACGTGTATGAAACACGTTCTTCTCTGAGTGAACTGTGGCTTTAAGGCAGAGGCAGACGCTCCAAACACTGAAGTCAAGCTTCAGAAACTTCGACCCTATTAGCATGCTCTCTCTCTCTCTCTCTCTCTCTGCTCTCCGCTGCTCTCTCGCCCACTCGTTCTCCACAAGATCCATTGGTATTCACATAGAAACCAGACACCAGTGACAGAGTCTGTATGAGCAGTGAGAGGGCGCGGCGAGGAGGGCGAGAGAGAAAAGAAATGACAGTGAGATGGAGAGAGAGAGGAATGACAGACATGGATTAAGGGAGAGAGAGAAATGTTGGAAATGAAAATGAAAGAGAGTGTGTGTGTGTGTGTGTGTTAAGAAAAGGGAGAGACCATGTCAAGTTTGACTTTTTCGCTTCACCACCGAAAATGCTGGTAACACACACACACACACACTTTAAAGGTCAGACAACACACACCTGACACACACTGCAGCCATGTGCAGGTGTGTGTCTGTGTGTGTGTGTGTGCAGAGAATAAGAATGAAGCTGTTTCTCTGCAGCAGGTGAACCAACAGGCTGGAAATCGCTGCTCGCTCTTCACCTCCTCACCACGCTGTCACTTTTTATATTTTTACTCTGTCTCCAGGTGTTTCCTCACCTGTGTGTGTGTCTGTACCTCCCAGACACCACCTGTCAATCAGACAGCGTAGGCAGGATTGTGAAGTCTTCTTCCTCCGAGTTTAGGAGTTTGAGTTTCTGAAAATGGCGTTCTCAGCTGTTTTGTCGACACCAATTATTTCAGGGAGTGAACTGAGAATCGTAATCAACACATCTGAACAAAAACAATCCGATCAAAGATAAAAACATGCCTCTGTTCTTTTCTGAAGCTAAGGAAGTTTGATTGCATGTTTCAGTTTTGACTGATGAGGTTGGCCAATTCAAAAATATTCAGGAGACAGTAGCACCAGTCAAAAAGTGTGGATGTTCACTCACCGGTCACTTCATTGGGTACGCCTTGTTAGTGCCAGGTTGGACCCCTTTTACCTTCAGAACTGCCTTAATGTGATCGACTGATAGATATTCACATTAACAAGCAGTTGAACAGGTGTACCTGATAAAGTGGCCGGTGAGTTTATGTTACTGTCACCGCTACACTCTCTCGCCCAAGGACGCTTCAGCACAGCAGATGCTCGGTGCCAGTCAGGTTTATTTATCTCCGAGGTTCTACATCAAACATGTCCGTGGATCAAGGTGAAGTCTTCCAAAATCCTCATTAAGAAGAAAAGGAAAGGAGGAAACCTTGAGAAGGACACCTGATCTCAGACAGAGCTCCTCCTACAGGTGACGGTCAGGTGTGTAATTACTGCAGGAAAACAGATGTCTGAACCACAGTCCTCACACCAAAGGACAAAGACGATTGAAATAAAAAAAACCTCCAGAAACAGAAGTTCTCTGTTGATTCGAGGAGTTTCAGGCTGTTTGAAAGTCAGGCTCTCTGCAGCCAGTCAGTCTGACTGGGAACTCATCATGTTCCCACTGGAAGAAGGTTTGTGTGTTACGCCAGTTAGTGCGATTAAGCTCCACATTAAGCCCTGATGTGGTGGTAATGATGATGATGATGATAATGTTGATGTGAAGGGAGGCTCCACTAAACGCTCCCTCAGTGGCGTTAATGGACTGTTCACTCGACCTTTTAATGGCTGTTTTCTTGCCGTTGTTATCAGTGTGTTTGTATATTAATAAAAGTGTTTATTCTCTCATCTTACAGCAAACTGGGGCAGATTCAGGTTCAGCAGCAGGTAAGTGAAGCTGTTTGCACACTTCCTTTTCTGAGACCCAGACGTTTTTCTAACACAAACTAACAGATGGAGGCAGTGGTATTCCAGCAGCTCCTGTGTTCTGTTCAGTAAAATTCCTGTTTTTGTCAATGGAGTCTGGTAGTGATATATAGTGGTGATTCTGATTAAACAAAACAGATATTGCTCTTGTCCTGACATTATGGTGCGTTCAAATTGTACTCAGAAGTCAGAATTTCTGGGTTCCTAGTCAGAAGTTTCAACTATTTTTGTCAGCTAGCAATAGGAAGAAGCTAGTTCTGTATTCTCAGTGTGGACGTCATGGTAGAAGTGAAGAGACCAAAGAGGACGTTGACAGAGAAACAGAAAGTGAATGAGAGTAAATCTCATACTCAGGACTTTGTGACCTAAAAGGCTCCAAAGACAGACGCTGAGCTGACCCTCTTACATTTGGACTCCACCAACCCCGACATAAGAATTCAAGATGGCTGCTAGCAGTTTGTTTCACATTAAGTCAGTTTTGTGCTTCAGTAACAGAATCAAAATGTTTTTACTCAGTGAAATACTCTGAGAAAAAAAATATTTTCTGCTCCTTTTCTCCTCCTCAGGTGTTCATTCATTCAGGTGGAGCAGATTTGTTCTGATTCTCCAACAGACAACAACAAAGACTTTCCGTTGAGCATCCATGTTTTTATCACTTCTCAACTGGAACGCCGTCAACTCGGAGGAGATGTCACCTCAGTTCTGACTTCTGATGTAAATAGAACACAACATTCATATGGATGTTACTTTGACACGTACCACCCACCTGAACATTGTTGTAGACCAAACACACCCCCGCTGGCAGCAACACTCTCCAATGGCAGGGGCCTCCCCCAGCAGGAAGACAAAACCACTACACCACCAAGCCTGCTCAGAAATGTCTGGAGGAACACAACGAAGAGCCCAGGGTGTTGACCTGGCCTCCAAACTCCGTAGATCCCCAATCTGATCCAGTATCCCCACCCCGCAACCTCCAGGACCCAAAGGATCCACTGCCAATGTCCCGGTAATACTAATACTGTTAATATATGATTAAGATTTTTGAGGTATTATGGTGATGATAATGAATATGGTTGTGGTGTTAACGCCTCCTCGTCTCTGCTTGTGTGTTTAAGAGTGTGTAATCCCCTATACGCCTGTAGCAGACATTTACTTTAGGTTTAAAAGCCGCCATTTAGTCAGATGCACATAATGGGAGCTGAGGGAAAAAGCATTAAACGCACTCTGAGGTGGAAATTCACTTAACTTCATAGTGGTTTTGTTCTGTCAGTTCAGAGAGAAAGAGAGTTTAAGGATGAGTAAAATGTTCTCTTTGGGCTTTAAAGAAAAAAACACAACAACTGTTGCTGTGGGAAACAGAACAAGAGCTTTTTATTACTGATGGTGATAATGTGAACTGTTTAACTGCAACATTTTCTGTACAGTCGCCAAGACACTACATTTAATGCAGCTTTATATTTAGTTTTGTTTGTTTAATGTGTGACCACAGAGAAATGTTAAAACTACACTTTATGGGTTCCAGGGGGGTCAAAAGCTGGGACTATTTGTTGTTGAACAACAGTGTATCCCTCCGCCCAGTAACCTCTGTGCAGTTTACATTTCCAGAACAGAAATCTGAATATTGGATAAATCCAGGTTCAAAATTCTTGTTTCATTTTGTTGATATATTAGAGTCAAAGACAGAATTTTAGATCTCATATTATCATAATATAAATCAGAAAATACAAAAATATTCTATTAATCGATACATGAACAACCCCCTCTGTAAAAACCTTCAGAATATAGACAGGAATAAATGTGGAATGTTCGGTGAATGTCAGAGCTGCTTTCAGCCTCAATGTGAGAACCAACTCTGCATTTAAAGATATGTGCTATTTCATACATTCTTATTGGAAACCACTGTTTTTGAAACACTGTCAATTATATTTCTAATGTTCTGTTAGACGTGAAGTTTGGAAGATTGTTCCCACTTTATATCCAGATATTTTTTCCCATAATGCTTCCGCTGAGGTAGATGCCTTAATATATTTTCATTTTTCAGACCTTTATGAGCAAAACAGTTTATGGCAGTACTGGATTTTTTTTATTTTTGGCATCAGTGTGTAAAGTGCCAAGTCAGGAATTAGAACCATAAAGAGCTTTTGATGCAGATCAGCATTACCAGGTGAAGTTTTGGAAACTGTGACAGGATTTTGTCCATATTGTCTAATTTTTACAGCTGTTATTTGGTTAATATGTCATGGTTACTTAATAAAGAGCGACTTACATTTAAATTGTCCTTGTTAAGCTGTTTTTAATAATGTCACTATTTGTACAGTTAGCATTTTGGAGTTAGTGGTGCTTAATACATTTATATTTTAAATTACAAAAAAGAATTAAACTATCATGTAATTTTGATTTAAAACTAATTTTAACTAAAGTTTTTAATTTTAGGGAAGTTTGAACATCTTTGTTTTGACCTACACAGTACGAGGCAGGTGGTTTCAGTGTTCAGCTGTAGCTATGACTCCTCTGATCAGATAAATCAAATCAGGATGTTCTGTATTTCTGTCATCAGCATTTCACTTTGTTTTGCTCATGGTGGATCTGTTGGGTCTCTCTCTGTAGGATAAAGAGTACGGTCTAGACCTGCTCTATACGTACAGAGCCTCGAGATAACTTCTGTTGTGAATTGGCGCTTTATAAATAAAATTGACTTGACTTTAGATGTGTGTCAGAGTAAAATAGAGTCTGTTATTACTGCAGTGATATCAGGAGAGTTTTCCACCTGCCTCTGATTGACTCTGAGAAAGTTTGATTATTTTTAGATGTTGGCGTCAGAGAGAAGCAAAGATACAAAAGCTTCTTCACTCTTTCTGCTTCTGTTGAAATGGCAATCTATTTCCATTTTTTCTGCTTCTTTTGATCCATTCTTTGTTGTCGAGCGTTCAGCACAAGACACCACAGAACATGACTGTTTCTTGTTGGATTGGCATCAGATCAGACGGCTTTGTTAGAACGGACAAACAGTTTCTCCCTGTCTCCATCTCTGACTCAGTGTTCACTACACAGCCATGTTTACTGAGGTCTGTTAACTCACCCTCTTCTCTGTCCTGGATTAAGGCCTGCGATGTCTTATTGTGTGTCTGTGTGTGATTTCAGTCTTGTCCAGTAGCTGTTGCTTCCAAACCATTTAAATTCAGCAACAGATTCATTCACTCACACACATAATCTGTATGTAGAGGTAACTACCTTTAGTCTCTCTCTCGTACACACACACCCCCCCACACAAACACAGAAAGACAGACACACACACAGGTATCTGATAGGGTGAAACGCCTCCGACTGTGTGCTTCCTTGTTGTTGATTGATTCCCACTGGGCTCCATATTGTGTTTTTATCGACCGGGTCAATCAATGTGGGCGTCTCGCTGCGTGTGTGTGTGTGTGTGTCTTTGTGTGAGGCAGAGGCGATGCAGACTCTTGATTGGCTGAGTTCAATCAAGACTGATGAGGTGAGGGTCGGCAAAGAGACGGCAGAGAAAATGTTCTTACACGCACACACACATAGGTGAACCTGATGACTGCCATCACCATTACAGCACCAGTATGACCAGTATTACCAGCACTGGTGTGGTGCCTGTTGGTTGGGGCTGATTGCCGTAGCAGTTGGGTTACGCCCTCCTCAAAACCCTGACGTGTAAACTGTCCGGATGCTGCACTGCCCTCTTAGTGTAGTTCTGCCTTTTCAAGTTGTCAAGAAAATCAACGGACAGACAGACAGACAGAAACTCCTCCGCTTCCCTTTATCAATATTATAACATTCAGTTTTTATTGAATCTGTTTAACAGAGGTGTTGATTTATTTTAATGTTCATTTTGGAGGCTGTGAACTGTACTGGGTTATAATGAGAGCTGTTACTAATATTTTGTCCATCCCATTTACATGAATTAGGGTTGACAAATTATTAGGAACAGCTCTCCTCCAAAATAACCATTACAATAAAGAACACACAATTTATTGACAAGACCTATGAACTACTGATAATACTAATCAACTACTGACAGAGCCTTAATAATACTAGTAAAACTTGTAAACCAGCAGTAAAACCCATAAACTGTAGCTAGAATCTACAGGTACCTCCTGGTAAATAAATACATGTCACTTGACATCTTCTCTCTCCTGTAGGATTGCGCTCTCTGCAGGTATTTCTACCTCTGGAGCTGTAAAATCTGGATCTGTGATCACAAGCCTCCTGCTGCCACCAAGATCCTGCTCACTCATGATCCTCTCTCTCAAACCAACCGGTCAAGGCAGAAGGTCACCCACCCTGAGTCTGGTTCTGCTCAAGATTTCTGTTTCTCCACTGTCGCCAAGAGCTGCTCAAGGTGAGAATGATTGGATCTCTGTAAATAATAGATAGAGTATGTCCTGAGCTTTTCGTCTTAATTGACAAAAATTTTATTGCAATCCCAGATTAAAATCGTTTTCTCACCCCTCTCTACTTACAGTTTTTAAACTACTGGTGTGTATAAAATCCTTGCAGAATCTGTAAATTAAGGGCAGAGCTGCTAAATTAATTGTAAACTAAAATGTGTACAACTAGTGGGATTTGCAAAAACCCAGTAGATCATATGAATTACTGGTAGAACTACTGGTAATGTAAGAGCATCACACAAACTAGCGACTCTCTTCTGGTATTTGTCGCTATAATCGTATAAATCCCCCAAAATATCACCATCTCCACTTGACACAGTCCAGATGCTGATAAAACAACAAACTGCTTCCTGAAATTCATCCAGTGAAGCTGCTTTCTATTCTTTCGCCTCATTTTGCCGGGTGCAGGAGAGAAGATGAAGATAATTAGCGCCAATACAACTGCTTCTGGCTGCTTCCTCACACCCTTCATCCCCGCCTGTTCAGCATGAGCCACGCGACACACTCGGTCCATTTGTAAGAGTTCCAGCTCATTAAAAAACACTTTAACGCGTTATGATGGCTCTTTTGCCTGCTCACACACAGTAACACACAGTAACACAAAGACACAAAATCTCTTTCCAAGCACGTGATCACACACACTTAACAACACTTTTCCTTGATGTACGCACACACTCTTTGTTTTTGTTCTGGTGCGAGGAAGCACATCAGAAACACTCGTACAGTATAATCACACTCTTCGTCACTCTGTTGTACACACACTGTAATTAGGATATCGTCTCTTGTGGAGACTGGAGAGCTGAAAGTGAGCTTGTTGATTTCTACAACAGAGATAAAGACTGTGTTTGTTAACGTCTTCCTCCTGTGCCGCAGTTAACACAGCAACAATCCCTCTGGTTGGTAACATGACCAGACAACCTGCTGCTGCTGCTTCAAGAAAAACTGGAGCTGCTGCGTCGCTCGGCGCCACAACAAAATTCTCCTGCTCGACACATCTAAAAGTCAGGAGATCATCACTGATTTCAAGCACAGCAAATCTCCCACTCAACCAAGAATTTTCTCAGTCAACTCAGATTTGGGTGGACTTATTCGTAGAGCTGGTAGAGACAGACACAGCTAAAAACAACTTTACAGGATTTAAGATTTGTCCGAGCAGAGTGAAGATCAGTTGTTATTACAAATCTAATTTAATGTTAGTGAGTTAAATACCTACCTTTCTCTCTCTTTTTCTCTTCTTTCTTGTCTCATCTGGGTATTACCGCTGTCTCTCTGACTGTCGTTTCAAATTAAAAGTCCTCTGCAGAGTCGTGTAGCTGCAGCAGTGACAATAATTTTCCTACAAACTGTAAACAGCAGAAACTCTGCTGACATAAGGCTGATGTCTTGTTCACAGCTCTGTTATAAATCCTCCACGTCTCTCCTGTCGGGCTGCTGACTGTCAGTCTGTTTTAACTCAATGTAACTCTGGTAGTTTCCGTTTTAGCTGTGCACATTCCTGTGATGGTCATGCAGCTTTCAGCAGGTAGAACTCCCCTGACACCAGAGCTCTACCTCCATCACAGTCAGTTTTGTGGTGCAGTCATTTTCAGACCAGATGTGGTTGTAAAGTTTACAGCCTGTTGCTCCTGCAGTGCTCTGTATGTGAACTGAGTCGAATCAGGAACCTCCCGACTGATGCATCAAATAGTCGACACTTAAGGGGCAGCTCTAACAAACTTGTTTAAATATCTCGTCACACATTCAGCAATATAACAAGTATTTCTGAACCTGGGTCTTCTTTTCCCATGTTCCCTTTTTATTAAAGAGTAAGATCCTTTTTGTTTAAGTAGAAACATCACTATATATCACTACCAGACTCCATTGAAAAAAACTGGACTTTTTACAGGAGCTGCTGCACAAAAAAAAAAGATCTTACTCTTTGATAAAGAGCAGCCGGTTCACAGAGAAACAGGAGGTCACTGTGGCTGTAATTATTACTGAGGCCGGGGTGACAGAACAGCCACTAACCCTCTGGACGATGATTAAAATCACTGGCCAGAGCAGGTCATGTTGAAACCCCACCAGACATCCAGTCATAGTGAAGCTTAATTCTCTCACCAGCTCTCATATCTTGTTTTTGAAATACCATACTGCAAACATCATTCAGGTACAACCCTTAAGGTGTAGAGGTTTCATCTGCAGCCGTACTCGACGGGCAGAGCCTTTTTTAATATGGATATGTGGCATTTTAGAGACACAGCTCTTTAGGGCTGACCGAGGTCACTCACGTCCTCATGGTCTTTTTTCTTCTTCTTTCTCCATCAGAGAATCTAATGGAGACGTCCTGACCTCCTTCACTGAGCCGCAGCCTCTTTTTACTTAGATACACACTTGTGAATGCAGCTCATGTTTTGACCCACACACACACACACCACGCTCTGCCTCAGAGCTGACATTTCTGCTCGGTCATCAACACTGAATCTCAAGGTCTCAGGCATGCAGCAGGGAGGATATGCAGCTTTGGGGTGTGTGTGTGTGTGAGTGTGTGTGTGTAGGTGGAAGCAGAGAGTGTGTGTGTGTTTGGCTGCTCAGTATAACAGCAACTTCCCAGGCTCCTTTGAACTACAGGAAAGATGGAAGGTGTGTGTGTTTGTGTTTGTGTGTCCTGAACTCAGAGCGCAGCATGCTGGGAGTGATAGCTGGGAGGGTTGCCATGGTGATGTGAATGTGACCTCAGAGCAGATGGCACACTGCAGGGTCGACGGTTCGATACCTGCAGCAGCTGCAGCTTCATCCGGTAAAAGATAAACGGGCTGATGTCAGCAGTTATCTGATGGTTGTAAAGATGATCTTGTCAGATTCTCTTGTGGTGTGAGGTGTGTTCAGACTGATTTTACCAGACTGAAGACGGAGGCACAACAAACGAGACAGTCGTCGTCCACCATGTTTGTTTCTCCTAAAGTCTTGTTTGACCGCATGAGATTTTGAGTTTTGAGAGTCCAGACTCTGGTTGTTGGTCTGAAATCTGTCACTATCTGTCCTCATGTGTGTGGTCTCTCACATTTTCTACATCGGTTAAGATTCATAAGAACGTTCCTCTGAGCAAGGCACCGATCGCTGCTACGGGTCCAACTATAGGACGACTCTGATTATAAGACGCTCATGGAGTGATAGTATAAGACCGGGACATGGTGTTAGCAGAGGAGAGAACTGTAACTGTTGAGTAATAAAGGAGCAGTTTGACATTTTAGTGAATTCTCCTGAGAGGACGGATTATCAGTTTCATCTCTACGAATCAATTATGACTTTTGGAAGAGGACGCGTCTGATTTGAAATGGAGAACACATTCTAATTTAAATGTCACGCTGACAGTTGCTGTTGAGTGATAAGACGCCTAACTCTTCAATTACACAGTTATTTGAGCTGTTAAGTATCCTTTAAATGTCAAAGTCTCACATTCATGTCATTAAAAACACAAGAATCTGTTGTGTTGAACATGAGAGTCAGACCATCGCCTCCCTCTGGGGGGCGACAGAAATCCCCAAACCGCTGCAGCAGGGGAGCAGCTCGCCGTCCAACGCTCAACTTCCTGAGAAGTCAACTTTTAGGACATGAAACCCATTTTAATTGCTCATTATTAAGCCTGACACTTATGAGCCCAGCAGCAGCGTAAACTTCATTTCCTGGATCAGCCCGACATTACAATAAGTAATGTAAAGGTCACAGACAGACAGCTCACAGACAGCAGTCATGTCGTCCAAGAACCTTCGTAATTTGCATTTGCAGAACTCATTCTGCACGATGTCAACTCTCATCTAACAGAAAACTCCACCCTGTAATAGCGCGCTGCAGCATAATGGCCAATTGATGTCCATTCAGAGCCAAAACTAAACCCACGGGGGCCTCCCTCAGAGTGCATTAAATAACCAATTTGCAGCAAAAACGTCATTATGGGAGTAGTTCCCTGTCAAACGATGTCATTACAGTAACGACAGTCACTCTGGCGAAGCGTGGCCGATCGATGCGGGCGCACGGCGGCTAAAACATCAGTCAGTCATTGTGTTCGGAGTCCTTCATGCCTGGCTGCCCGACACCATGAAGTTAATGTCTCAGGCACCATTATGGAGGAAGTGCCTGCTGTATAATGGCACCTCCACCGTTCACTCCCAGGCTTAATCGCTGCATATTTAAACTGGAGTTTCACAATGAAAGCGTGAAGAATGAGCTGAATGTGGCTAATGTTAGCAAGGCTGCTGCCGGATTTTTATTGTGTTATGGTGCCATTAACTCCCTGGGTAATCCCTGCAGGCGTCAATAAAATTTTAAACTTAAATGACACGGTTAATCACGACACAATTAGTGCGAGTGGAGAGATGAATCTGAGGAAGCATGGAAATTAATCCACCGGCATCGGCAGGGTCTCCTGCTGCTTCACATCTGCTACGCCTGTAATCATGTCAGTCAGTCAGGGCTAATCACCACACAGCAAGGTGTAACTCTGTCTAAGTGATACTCACGGAGGGAAAATTCAGACAGGAAGTCATTGTTTTAAAACCTGGTATGTAAGTGACTGCAGGCTTTCTGTCGACTCACAACCTGCTGCTGTTTCACTGATTAAAGAGGCAAATCAGAGGCTGCAGCAGCGACATATAGACACACTCCGCTGGTTAATGTTAATACGTCTCTACTCTAGCTGTTTGTGTTCAAAGTGAAATGTTACTGAGCAGGAAGTACAGTGGGTTTCCAGTCAGGAAATGTGCCAAAACCAGGAGCTAAAAGAGGCTGAAGTTCAGTCATCTTTAGTTTCAAGCAGCTTTAAAGTTCCTTATTAAATTGATTCATCTGCCAGCTGCACTTTTCTACAGTGAACTAATTTCTTCTGCTCTTTGGCTTCAGAGCCTGTGCGTGCTTGTCTTTTTTTTTTTTTAAACAGGTACTTCTCATTCTAGTCAACTAACAGGGCCTCATTTAGATGCCAGGTGAATGCAATTAACTTATGAGACAGAATACAAAACCAGCCACTCACTAAGCTCCGAGGACACTGGGACTGAAATCTGCTGCTTTTTTTAAAAAAAAAAAAAAGCTCCCATGGACTTCAGAGTGTTTAGAAGCTGGAGCTAAAAAAACAGCAACAAAGAATAAAAAACAGGAAATAAAAGACATGACAATGGAGCCAGTGATTGTATCTGAAGAGACGTCATTCAGACCTGGATTATCTGTAATTTCAGATATATTTCAGTCTCTGAGAGGAAGAACAGCTAATCATTGATCTCATTCGCCCTGTTCCCTTCTTCTTCTTCTTCTCCATCACTGCTATTGTTACGGCTGACGTGATGCAGCCACTTGAGTTCACTTCAAGTGCCCCTGATAGATGAACTTAGCCCGTGTCAAGTAGACCACATCTGTGAACTCTCTCTTCCTGCTCCGTCCTGCTGTCTCTCAGTCCCCTCTCTGGCTTTAATCACAGTAATGCAGCTTATAGGGACTTAATGGGATTCACTGCGTGGGTCTGATGTCGCCGTGTGAATGATAAAACCTCGTCTAGTTTACAGGCAGGACTCCTGACAGTCAGGTAGCAGGCGGACGTCGCAGCCATGAATACAGAGCAGGCAGCTCAGCGAGGGGGCGCTTTGAACTGCCGGATTGTAATCTAGTGGAGGGTAATAATGTCAAACTGAGAGACGAGCTACTGTACATCAACATGAGTCAGTCAAGCGGAAATAACAGAATTTCTTCCGGTTGAGTTTCGGCTTGTTAGTGCAGGGATGGAGCCTGCAGAGGAAGTTCCTTGGCCTCTCCAAAAAAAAGTTTATCTCCTCATCTCTGATTTTATTTATCTTCACAGATATTCACTGGTATGTTGCCGTCCTCCAGGCTGTCGAATCAGTTAAAACGTCTCCTGTCTGATGGAACAAGTATTCAGATTTTCTACTTCAAGTCAAAGTTGAGTCTGTGTAAGGAAACTATTACAACACTGCAGCTACATTTTCCGAGAATCCGTTTTTAGACGTGTTTGTGTAAACTCTGAGTGGGCGTTTCACATGGCAACGGTTGACTGACATCGGAGGAGCGACGTTGCTCAGAGATGTGTTGCTGTTAAAGCCATAATCAATACTTTTAGACAGTGTGAAAGAGTCTGTGGTAGTGATGAACCCAGAACAGCTGAATCACAGAGGGACGGACGTAATTAATAGATGATGATCAATCATTGATTGCTAAGAATTTTGTTGATCACGTGGAATTTAATCGTTCGTATCACTGAGGTTTTGTCATGAGTCTTGAAGCAATATAATGATTTTCACTGCGTGGCAGCAACCAGCAGGAGGCACTGTTAGAGTTTAACAGGTTAAACTGAGCTGCCTTCAAGCTGTCGGAGGAATTGAAAGAGAAGTTTGGTGTGGGAACATTTCCAGCTCAGAGATTACAAAGCTCACTGTAAACATTGTGATGTCAGTGGTAACTTTGTTGTATTTTGTGTTTGTGTGGCACGTCGTAGCTTTGGTTTGTTAATGTGTTGTGTCTGAACATAGTGGATTTAGCAGCTAAAGAGACAGAGATTTCCCTCAGGAGGTGGTGGAGACCAAAACAGAGCTAAAACAGAGGGAATACTGGACTGAGATTCATCAGGTGGAGACAAACACCTGTAATATAGAAAAGAGGGGGACTAGCTAGCATTAACTGTCTCTCTTTCAAACCTACTGTTAGATACACAAAGTGTAGTACCTCACCCGCCCAGAGGTGGAGCTGTTTGGTCACCTCCACCACGGACTCTTTGGGTTAAACATTATGTTGTACACAGAAATCTGTCTGTCTCTTTCCCATGAGTCTCTGCTGCTGAACTTGAATAAAACAGGAAATAAGAGGAGGAAGAGTTTCTTACCGTAGGCAGAGTCGGCTCCAGACTCCTGGTTTCGTGTCGTCGCCAAGACATCAGCTACACAAAACACAACACAACCCCAGTAAGTTTCTTCCTCAGCGTACGTCTGTCGCCTCAGAAACCTCACATTCATCTCATTTATTGTCCAGTTTATAGCTGTAGTTGTACAATCCACTGACTTTTACACTGTTTACGCCTCATATTAGAGCTGTTATGATCATTATTGTGGCTGTAAAATGCCAGGTTTATCTTACCGTGGCAGCTGTCTGGGTGAAACGAGTGGTCGCCCTCGATATCCTGCTCAAACCCTGCCCTGCAGACACACAGAGAAAGACAAGAATTTAAACAAACAGAAGAATAAAACATCGATTGAAGAACAAAATCCTCACACAGAGCATCCTCTCATGTCGGTTGCTGTGGGTTACCATCGCCTGGGAATTGAACTGATGATGCGTATCCACGGTGACCGGATAACTAGTCAAGACAACGCTAATTACATTATGTCACATAGTTCCATCTCCAGTTCATCATTTAGTTTAGACTGCAGGAGGTCAACAGAGGAGGAAGAGACAACAAATTCACCTTCCAATTAGGGGAAAGGAAGGTGAAACCCGTCCAGTCAGAAGACGGATAGTGACAAGAGGCAGCCATGAAACACACACACACACTCACAGAGTTTCAGCAGCAGTAAAGTGAAGTGGTGTATATCTCAGTAAATGAAGCCATTTACTTTCCTCACAGTGTCTCCGTCTCTCGCTTTGCATCCCTGCTGTTTACTGTCTCTGCCTCTGTCACCACTGACGTTTCCATCTGACCTTCGAATCAATTTTTAGAGGGGCAACAAATCAGGTTTTTACTGGCGCACAGCACAAAACGACTGCAGTAAAAGAGTCGTGTCAGAGACGAGGAGCAGGACACTGATTCTGTTATTCACACTCAGCTCGGCGTCTGAAGCCGACAGGTCACAGATTAAGATCAAACCTTTATTCCATCTTTATTCCTACTTTCACCAAAGCAAACTTCCTCCTTTACCTCCTTTATCTTTACCTGTTGTCTTGATAAACAGAGCAGAGTCATGTTATTGTCAGAAATACTGTTTCCATTCATTATTTCCAATCTCTTGTATTTCTATTGCCATAAAGGTACTTTCAATTAAAGAGCATAATCCTGTTATCTTTAACCTTAATAAACCTAGCATAATATCAATGGAACATGTCGATGTTGACATATCATAAAAATGTCAACAGAACATTAAGTAAGTTGACATTTTTATGATAAAAACAAGCTTTGAATTGCATCTGAACAGTGAGATTCTCTGGTTTCAGACGCTCCTCGAACAGTGACTTTATGAAAACCAGGGCTGATTTATGATGTGCGTTTATTTACAGGGTCACTGCAGTGGAAATTTTCTTGCAGTCAGTCCCTTGTTAGCTAAACAGTAAACTGCTTCAGTGTTATAAATGTCAGTTATGTCTCTGTTGGTGGTGGAAGAGGATCTCAAACCTTTCGAACATTTACTCCAGTGAAAGGATTCCTTCTTATTATCCTATTCAATATCTTCCCTTTTGTTTTGTGCTCTCCTGTCTCTCTCTCCTCTTCTGTCTCTTTCTGCAGGTATTTCTGCCTCGGGCTACAGAGTCTGATCTGTGATGACAAGCCTCCTGCTGATCCTAGAACCCTGCCCAACACCTGTTGTTATATTTAGAAATTATTAGCACTGTTTCTTACTACTGCTATTGCAATTACTATTTTAATTGTCATTACAATTATTACCACTATTGTATTATTTATATCAGTTTACATTTTTACATGGAATCTGCGTTATGCTATGTTCTTCTGTCCCTGTTCTCTCTCTTTTTTTCTCAACCCAACCAACAGAGGTAGATGGCTGCCCACCCTGGTCTGGTTCTGCGGACGCACATTTAACCGCAAACCACAGTCATAACCCTAACCCTTAAAGTATTTTGAAAAAAGCTGGTTTTAATGTTCTGTGTTTTTCAGGTGAATTCACAGAAACAACTGGAGTCATTAAAGGTGAAGTATTAATGTATATGGAGGCCATACTATACAGTGACATTTTTGCCACATTTCTGACCACATGCTATAATATGACATTTTTGTCACATTTTGGACGCCATACTATAGTATGACTTTTTGGTCACATTTTGGATGCCATACTATATACTATGACATTTTTGTCAGATTTTGGATGCCATACTATACTATGACATTTTTGTCACATTTTGGATGCCATACTATACTATGACATTTTTTGACCATTTTTGACGTCATACCATACTATGACTTTTTTGTCACATTTTGGACTCCATACTATACTATGACATTTTTTTTGTTTCGGCATAGTATAATATGACATTTTGTCACATTTGGATGCACATACTATGACATTTTGTCACATTTGGACTATACTACTACATTGTTTTGCCATTTCAGCCACATGGTATATGTGACATTTTGTCACATTTTGGGCCTTCATGCTATACAAACGTGTTCACATTTGGGACGCCATACTATAGTATGACTTTTTTGTCAGATTTTGGACACCATACTATACTATGACATTTTTGCCACATTTCTGACCACATGCTATAATATGACATTTTTTCCACATTTTGGACGCCATACTATACTATGACATTTTTGTCACATTTGGAAGCCATACTATTCTATGACATTTTGGTGACATTTCTGACCACATGGTATAATGACTATTTTGTCCTTTTTGACCACATGCTATAATATGGCTTGTTTTTATAAAACGCCATACTATACTATGACATTTTGTCTGCATTTTGGATACCTTTATATATGACATTTTTTGGCCATTTTGGCGTCATACATACTATGACATTTTGCCTATTTCGACCACGTGGTATATTGTTTTTGTCATATTTTGGATGCCATACTATACTGTGACTTTTTTGTCACATTTTGGACACCATACTATACTGTGACTTTTTTGTCACATTTCTGACCACATGCTATAATATGACTTTTTTGTCATATTTTGGACGCCATACTATACTATGACTTTTGTATTAATGCATTTTGGGGCGCCATACTATAGTATGACTTTTGTCAATTTTACGGTTTACACCATACCTATGACATTTTTTGCCATTTCTGACCACATGCTATGACATTTTTTCATTTTGGACGCCATACTATAGTATGACTTTTTTGTCAGATTTTGGACACCATACTATACTATGACATTTTTATCACATTTTTGACCACATGCTACAATATGACATTTTTGTCACATTTTGGACGCCATACTATAGTATGACTTTTTTGTCACATTTTGGACGCCATACTATACTATGACATTTTTTGACCATTTTTGATGCCATACCATACTATGGCATTTTTATCACATTTTTGACCACATGCTATAATATGACATTTTTATCAGATTTTGGAAGCCATTCTATACTATGACACGTTGGCCACATTTCTGAAATATGACATTTTTGCCACATTTCTGACCATGCTATATTATGACATTTCCACATTTTGTTTCCTTTATTCTATGACATTTTGGTCACATTTGTCACATGCTACAATATGACATTTTTATCACATTTTAGACGCCATACTATACTATGACATTTTTCCCATATTTTGGACATACTACTATACTATGACATTTTTTCCACATTTGGACGCCATACTATACTATGACATTTTTGTCACATTTTGGACGCCATACTATTCTATGACATTTTGGTCACATTTTTGACCACATGCTACAATATGACATTTTTATCACATTTTAGACGTCATACTATACTATGAGACATTTTTGTCACATTTTGGATGCCATACTATACTATGACATTTTTGTCACATTTTGGATGCCATACTATACTATGACATTTTTTGACCATTTTTGGCGTCACACCATACTATGACTTTTTTTTCACCATTTTTGGACATCATACTATACTATGACATTTTTGCCACATTTCTGACCACATGGTATAATATGACATTTTTGTCATATTTTGGACGCCATACTATACTATGACTTTTTTGTCACATTTTGGACGCCATACTATAGTATGACTTTTTTGTCAGATTTTGGACACCATACTATACTATGACATTTTTGCCACATTTCTGACCACATGCTATGACATTTTTTCCACATTTTGGACACCACATACTATAGTATGACTTTTTTGTCAGATTTTGGACGCCATACTATACTATGACATTTTTTGACCATTTTTGATGCCATACCATACTATGGCATTTTTATCACATTTTTGACCACATGCTATAATATGACATTTTTATCAGATTTTGGACGCCATACTATACTATGACACGTTGGCCACATTTCTGAAATATGACATTTTAGCCACATTTCTGACCACATGCTATAATATGACATTTTTTCCACATTTTGGATGCCATATATACTATGACATTTTTATCATTTCCCAAAGCCACATATATTATGACTTTTGTGCATTTGACGTCATACTATGACTTTTTTTTTTTTTTTTTGTCACATTTTGGCGTCATACTATGACTTTGTCGGTACGATGCCATACTATACTGTGACTTTTTTGTCACATTTCTGACCACATGCTACAATATGACATTTTTGTCAGATTTTGGACGTCATACTATACTATGACTTTTTTGTCACAGTTTGGACGTCATACTATACTATGACTTTTTTGTCACATTTTAGATGCCATACTATACTATGACATTTTTATCACATTTTTGACCACATGCTATAATATGACATTTTTTGACCATTTTTGACGTCATACCATACTATGACTTTTTTGTCACATTTTGGACACCATACTATACTATGACATTTTTGCCACATTTCTGACCACATGGTATAATATGACATTTTTGTCACATTTTGGATGCCATACTATACTATGACATTTTTGTCACATTTTGGACACCATACTACACTATGACATTTTTGTCACATTTCTGACCACATGGTATAATATGACTTTTTTGTCACATTTTTGACGTCATACTATGACTTTTTTGTCACATTTTTGACGTCATACTATGACTTTGTTGTCACATTTTTGATGCCATACTATACTGTGACTTTTTTGTCACATTTCTGATCACATGCTACAATATGACATTTTTGTCAGATTTTGGACGCCATACTATACTATGACTTTTTTGTCACAGTTTGGTATATACTATACTATGACTTTTTTGTCATTTTAGATGCCATACTATACTATGACATTTTTATCACATTTTTGACCACATGCTATAATATGACATTTTTATCACATTTAGGCCGCCATACTATACTATTGACTTTTTTGTCAGATTTTGGACGCCATACTATACTATGACTTTTTTGTCACATTTTGGACGCCGTACTATACTATGACATTTTTTTACTTTTTTGTCACATTTTTGACCACATGCTATACTATGACTTTTTTGTCACATTTTGGATGCCATACTATACTATGACTTTTTTCTCATGTTTTGGACGTCATACTATACTATGACATTTTTATCATTTTTGACCATTACTATAATGACTTTTTTGTCAGATTTTGGACGCCATACTATACTATGACTTTTTTTTCTCACATTTTGGACGTCATACTATACTATGACTTTTTTGTCACATTTTTGATGCCATACTATACTATTTTGACATTTTTGTGGGGCTGACCACATGCTATAATATGACATTTTTATCACATTTTGGACGCCATACTATACTATGACATTTTTGTCACATTTCTGACCACATGGTTTAATATGACATTTTTGTCACATTTTGGATGCCATACCATACTGTGACTTTGTTGTCACATTTTGGACGCCATACTATACTATGACATTTTTTGTTTTTGATGCCATATCATACTATGACATTTTTGTCACATTTTGGATGCCATACTATACTGTGAAATTTTTGTCACATTTCTGACCACATGGTATAATATGACATTTTTGTCACATTTTGGACGCCATCCTATACTGTGACATTTTTGTCACATTTTGGACACCATACTATACTATGACTTTTTTGTCACATTTTGGACGCCATACTATACTATGACACATTGGCCACGTCTGAAATATGACATTTTTTCCACATTTTGTACACCATACTATAATATGACATTTTTTCCACATTTTGGACGTCATACTATACTAAGACACACTGGCCACATTTCTGACCACATACTATAATATGACATTTTTTCCACATTTTGTACACCATACTATAATATGACAATTTTTGTCACATTTTTGGACGCCATACTATACTATGACATTTTTTGACCATTTTTGATGCCATACTATACTATGACTTTTTTGTCACATTTTTGACGTCATACTATACTATGGCATTTTTATCACATTCTTGACCACATGCTATAATATGACATTTTTTCCATATTTTGGACCACATACTATACTATGACATTTTTATCACATTTTAGGCCATATGCTATCATTAACATTGTTGTCCACCATTTTAGGGGCCACTATACTATGACTTGATTTTGTCAGTTTCTGACCTATGCTAAGCTAACATGCATTTTTGGCCCGTCCTATGACTTTTCCACATTTGATCATACTGCTGACATTTTTATCACATTTTTGACCACATGCTATAATATGAAATTTTTATTACATTTCTGACCACATGCTATACTATGACATTTTTGTCACATTTTGGACACCATACTATACTATGACTTTGTTGTCCATGTTTGATGCCATACTATACTGTGACTTTTTTGTCACATTCTGACCACATACTGTAATATGACATTTTATCCATTTTGGATTATACATACTATACTATGACTTTTGTCACGTTTTGGACGCCATATACTATGACGTTGGCATTTTCTGAAATGGCATTTCCACATTTTGGGCCATACTATACTATGACATTTTTGTCATTTTCAACCACGGTTTGATATGACATTTTGTCATTTGGATGCCATACTATCTCTGTTCTCCACATTTTCAGCCACATGCTATAATATGACATTTTGTCACATTTTGGACGCCATACTATACTATGACATTTTTTGACTTTTTGTCACATTTTTGACCACATGCTATACTATGACTTTTTTGTCACATTTTGGATGCCATACTATACTATACACGTTGGCCACATTTCTGAAATATGACATTTTTTCCACATTTTGGACGCCATACTATACTATGACATTTTTGTCACATTTCTGACCACATGGTATAATATGACATTTTTGTCACATTTTGGATGCCATACTATACTATGACTTTTTGTCACATTTGGATGCCATACTATGCTATGACATTTTTATCACATTTTTGACCACATGCTATAATATGACATTTCTCTGTTTGAGCGCCGCCTATACTCTTGACGTTTTTGTCGGGTTTTGGACACCACTTACTATACTATGACTTTTTTTATCCCACATTTTGGACGCCATACTATACGATGACTTTTTGTCACATTTTGGACACCATACTATACTATGACATTTTTTTTCTTTTTTCTCACATTTTTGACCACATGCTATACTATGACTTTTTTGTCACATTTTGGATGCCATTTTATAACACGTTGTCCACATTTCTGAAATATGACATTTTTTCCACATTTTGGACGTCATACTATACTATGACTTTTTATATGCCATGCCTATGACATTTTCTGTTTTGACCACATGCTATAATATGACATTTTGATCACATTTTGGACGCCATACTATACTGTGACTTTGTTGTCACATTTTTGACCACATGCTATAATATGACATTTTTATCACATTTTAGACGCCATACTATACTATGACTTTTTGTGACATTTTGGATGCCATACTATACTATGACATTTTTATCATGTTTTGGACGCCATACTATACTATGATTTTTTTGTCACATTTTGGACACCATACTATACTGTGACATTTTTGTCACATTTTGGACGCCATACTATACTATGACATTTTTATCACATTTTTGACCACATGCTACAATATACATTTTTTCCACATTTTGGACCACATGCTATAATGTGACATTTTTGTCACATTTTGGACGTCATACTATGATGTAACTTTTTTGTCAGATTTTGGACGTCATACCATACTATGACATTTTTGACATTTTGGACACCATACTATACTATGACTTTTTTGTCACATTTTGGACGTCATACTATACTATGACTTTTTTGTCACATTTCTGACCACATGCTATAATATGACATTTTTGTCACATTTTGGACACCATACTATACAATGACTTTTTTAAAATCACATTTTGGACGCCATACTATACTATGACTTTTTTGTCACATTTCTGACCACATGCTATACTATGACATTTCTGTCAGATTTTGTACGCCGTACTATACTATGAAATTTTTTTTACCATTTTTGATGCCATACCATAGTATGACTTTTTTTCCACACTTTGGACACCATACTATACTATGACATTTTTATCACGTTTTTGTCGCACAATTAACTGCAAACCACATTTATAACCCTAGCCCTAACCCTTAAAGTATTTTGAAAAAAATCTGGTTTTAATGTTCTGTGTTTTTCAGTCATTAAAGGTGAAGCATTAACCTAACCCTAACCCTAACCCACATTTTGTGACTCCAACCCTAAGCCACAACCCTAACCCTCAACCTTAACCCCAAGTCACAACCCTAACCCTCAACCTTAACCCCAACACAACCCTAACCCTAATCAAAACCCCAACCTAACTGCAAACCACATTTATAACTAACTACTTACCCACATTTTGTGACTCCAACCCTAAGTCACAACCCTAACCCTCATACTTAACTAACACAACCCTAACCCTAGTAAAACCCCAACAGCTGCAAACCACATTTATAACTAACCCACATTTTGTGACTCAACCTAAGTCACAACCTAACCCTCAACCAACCCCAAGTCACAACCCTAACCCTCAACCTTAACCCAGTCACAACCCTAACCCTCAACCTTAACCCCAAGTCACAACCCTAACCCTCAACCTTAACCCCAAGTCACAACCCTAACCCTCAACCTTAACCCCAACACAACCCTAACCCTAATCAAAACCCCAAGCCTAACTGCAAACCACATTTATAACCCTAACCCACATTTTGCGACAACCCTAAGTCCTAACTAACCTCAACCTTAACCCCAAGTCACACCCTAACCTCAACCTTAACCCCAACACAACCCTAACCCTAATCAAAACCCCAAGCCTAACTGCAAACCACATTTATACCCCTAACTCTAACCCACGTTTTGTGACTCCAACCCTGATCCTGGCTAACCTCAACATAACCCCAACACAGCCCCGCTCAACCTTAACCCCAACACAGCTAACCCTGTTAGAAACCCCCAGCCTAACTGCAAACCATTTATAACCCTAACCACGTTTTGGCTCCAGCTGGTCACAACCCTAACCCTCAACCTTAACACAACCTAACCCTCATGCTAACCCAACACAACCCTAACCCTAATCAAAACCCCAACCCTAACTGCAAACCACATTTATAACCCTAACCTAACACATTTTGTGACTCCAACCCTAAGTCACAACCCTAACCCTCAACCTTAACCCCAACACAACCCTAACCTAATCAAAACCCCAACCCTAACTGCAAACCACATTTATAACCCTAACCTTAATTTATTTTGAAAAAAAGCTGGTTTTAATGTTCTGTGTTTTTCAGGTGAATTCACAGAAACAAGTGGAGTCATTAAAGGTGAAGTATTAATGTATATATTATAAGTTATATTGTAATATTTTAATTCCTTTTAAAAGAAAAGATCAGGAAAAAATTGTCTTGAAACTTTATTGGACAATTGATTAATTTCTTACAACAGTAGTGACTGTAGTTCTTAGAAAAACAAACTAAAAGGACAGTATTGAATTGAAAAAGTAGATTAATTGATCAGTCTCTGTGATTAACGTGTTCTGTCTCTGGAGGACGAGGAGACGGCAGCAGCTGGAGATCCGGACCTGAAGTGGGCGAGAGAAAACAACAGACTTATGAAGCTGTTAATTACAGCAGACAGACACTTTGTACACCACAGACTGACAGAGGACCTCCACCATCTTACTGCAGTAAACAGTGTTGGTCTCCCATTGTTCAGATGGAGACACTCTCTCAGAAGTCTCCACCTGTGTTTGACCACAGGGAGATATTTTGTTTCATTCTCCCATCTGTGATGTAGTTATGAGCAGGTTTTCCACAGACTAACATGTCTTGATTGAGCATCTGTGAGAATATTTAACTACTAATAATTGGCAGTTAAATGTTCTTACAGATGCTTTATTAAGACATGTTAGTCTGTCGAAAATCTGCTCATAACTACATCGTTAGATGGAAGAGTAAAACAGAGTGCTTCTGTGTCATCAAAACCTCTGTCATTGTCTTGCTGTGGTTTGTTAAATGTGTGGAACAAAATCATTTAAGTTTCTTACTGTTAAACTAATGTCATACTTATTTAATTGAGCAAATACTCTCTGTTCTCAGCTGGTATATTACATGTGCATTTACCAGTGGTGTTTCTATTTCTCAAGATTGTTAAAGGAAGCATTAAAAATTCATTTTATCATCTAAGTGTATTTAAAAGGTTTTACTGTGATTTTTACAGTCACTGATATTTAAAAGGTTCTACTGTGATTTTTACAGTCACTGATATTTAAAAGGTTTTACTGTGATTTTTACAGTCACTGATATTTAAAAGGTTTTACTGTGATTTTTACAGTCACTGATATTTAAAAGGTTTTACTGACTTACTTATGTTTACAGCGACAGACTTTTAAAAGGTTTTACTCTGGCTTGTCTTATGTTCTCAGCTACATCAAGATACAGCAGCTATAATTTGTTGATGTTTGTTCCAGACAACAGATTTGAAAGTGTCCAACAGCGGCTGAGATAATGACTGAAGTCAGACTGAAAACAATAAACTAACACTGACCTTGTGGAAATGTCTTCACGTCTCTGTCTCTTCTTTATGAGCTGCAGTTTGAGTCCTGTGGAGAAAAAAAACATCAACAACTTTAAAAACATCAAAATAAAAGCACAGAGGGTTTCTGGGAACTTAAGTTCAAACAGTCAAAAGATGAAAAGTAAAGGACATCTACAGTACACTGGATTATAAAAGTATTATTATAAAGCTCCTAGTGGTTAGATTATCTTTTAAACATAACTGACTTTTCCATAAGGAACACGTCAGTTCCTCTGCTTTGACATTCAGTATAATTGCAATTTAATATTATAAAAATCATTGTATTAAGTAGAAATACTTTATCATTGAAAAAAACCGACCAATTGTTTTTCTATATTACGTTACTGAAAGCATTAACTAAATCCTAACTTGTCCTAAGTCCTACACAAGATTCGCAGTATAATAATCCATTTTACACACACAGAGGAAGAAAGTCAAATTAAAAGCTTTGATATTTGTTGAAGCCACATTGTAGAAACTGATTCATTAAAACTTGTAAGTTGATAAGTTCCAGTGCTGATCAGCAGCAGCTTTAGGTTTAACACTCAGCTGTACCTGGAGGTGAAGCAGCAAACACGGCTCCTGTCCGGTGTCACATCATCTCCACCGCTGATGAGGCAGAATCTCTCATCTCCAGCTCAGATGAACCTCGTCTGTCTTCACAGAGAAAATGAGATGGAAACAGACTGAACATACTGAACACATACTGAATAGTTGTATATGTTAAACATCTTTTTGACTTGTTAAAAATAAAGTGTAATGTACCTTTATCTCAGAAATCCCTGCTCCATCACAGTCCCATCAGACCAGGCTCTCATGCGTGGCCAGGATTCAGCCAGAGACCAGTTTCCATACAGGAGAAGTCCTCTGGTCCAGACCCATCAGCTCCTCATGCTTCACGTGTGCATCCATCACTGTAAACAAAGAGACACGTGAATATTTAGTGCTGATATTCGGAGCTCTGGAGTGGATCACTGAGTACAGCTCAGTTATATTAAGTATGTGAGTAGTGACCGTTGACCCTGCGCCTATGTTTTACCCTTCACTTATAGACTTAAACCTGATGTTGAGCATTGTACTAATCTGACCCCGAAACCTCAGAGAGAGAGCTAACACATGCTAATGACAGCTGTCAACTTCCATAAGCATATGTTAGCATACGTTAGCTGGCTTAGCTAAATCGTCCGACCAACAACATCTCATGAAATAAAATTCAGCAACTTTAAATCAAACTCCTTCCGACCGTAGGGTTGGGGTTACTGCTCCTTTCAAACTCCGTTAATGTGTTGACGCAGGTTTGATCATTAGTATTAGAAAAACAACGGCTTCTCTCCCTGAAGAGCTGCGTTAGCGTTAGTGACGGCTGCGTCCCTCAGACATTATAGAGGACAACACAGACGATGTAATCACATCAACAGCTAACAAACACTACTAATGTACTACTAATATACTAATACACTACTAATATATGTAACTGCCAACGGAAGAAAACAGCACCAACCTGTTGTTTATATCCACACAGTTCTGCGCCGCTCACACAAACCAGAGATGCATTAAACTGAATGAGGAATATCTGGAAGCTACAAAACAAAGTGCTCACTGTTTAGAAAACAGGAGTGAACTACAAGTGAGTGTAAAGAGACACATGAGCACCCTATAGGCCACTGCGATGGAGTTAGTTCAGTTAGTTTTTACAGATGTTCACTCCAGATCCATCGGCAGCTTCTTACTGTTTCACCCGGTGTTGGCTGAGACGGCTTCAGTACCTTCATGCTACCTAGTCCATATTAAAAATGTATACTGAATCGGTCTCATGTAACCCATTTGTTTTGATATTTTAAATTACTATTTTAATAAAATCCATGTTTTGAAACTCAGTGGCTCAACAGCCAAAACTGGGTGAAACTAAGTAAGAACACGTCGCTGGATCCAGAGTAAATGTCTGAAGAATATCCAGCCTAAAGCTAATCACTCAGCGGTGCTAAACACTTGGTCGTTAGCCAGCATTAGCTATCAATGCTAACCTCACAGCGGTGCTAAATACTTGGTCGTTAGCGAACATGAGCAATCAACGCTAACCTCACCGCTGAATTAAACACTATGTTGTTTGCAAGCGTTAGCTATCAATGCTAACCTCACAGCGGTGCTAAATACTAGGTCGTTAGCGAACATTAGCAACCAACGCTCACCTAACCGCTGAACTCAACACTAGCCAGCGTTAGCTATCAATACTAACCGCCCCCCGGTGCTAAATACTCGGTAGTTATCCACAGTTAGCAAACTGTGTTTTGTTGTCCCGTTACAGAAAAACAAGCTCCAATACAGCAAAGAGGAAACACTAACTTTATAACTACAAACTGGAATAAAATAAACAGCAACATAAACAGACACAGAACTTACCTGTGTCGAGACAGTGACTGCACGAGACCTGTCCGACTCCGTGAAGGCTTGTAAATCCATCTCCCGGCGTTTTTCGGTCAGTTTCTTGCATTTCCTCCTTAAAAACAACACCTTTGTGTGGGACTCGATAAACGCCTCTAGAGAAACTGTAAACAACACAAGCCACCGGCATGTTGAGAGCCTGTGACGACTCACTGATCACTTCCTGGTCTGAGCTGCCTTTCGCTGACGTCACGTGCCTGACTATTGCCTCCGGTGCAGGCTCGGCTCTCAGGTCGGGACAGGAAATGCACGAAAAAATACAAAATAAAATCGTGTAAGCACTTCCGGTGTGCGCGATTTTGAGTCATCGATTATATTAAGTGATGTGAAAACCATTAATTCTTTTAAGGTAGCATGTTATATATAATATTATATATAATATTTATCAGGTTACACACACTATTCTGTTGTGTGCTGTTACAGTAGATGTTTCCACTTGACTCTACATATACTCTGCTGATACTGTACTGTTTATGTACGTTACCTTACTTTGCTTTTTCATTTTAACTTCCCTTGTGTATTTTTGTTTTGATTCTTCACACTGACTTAGATTATACCATTAGAATACAGAGCTAAGTGAATTAAGTGCTTAAATAAATAAATAAAAACATGAAGCAAAAAATTATCAAATGGTCTGTTGCTCTTTATTCAGCAAACACAGCACATCACAACAACAGCACTGCTACTACTTGTATTCACAGTCATTAGTTGTTGGTATTCACAGTACTGCAAAATACTCCTGGCTTTCTATAATTTCCCCACAAACCTTCACATCTTCAACAGTGAAAAATCCTTTAAGTTTTTATGTCTAAGGAGTTTCAGACTTTCAACCAATGTCCAACCGTAGGTGCCTCAGCGCTCTTCCAGACATTTCCAATACAGTGTTTAGCTTGAAGTAAACATAATATCCTGACAGTATTAACTCAGGTGGAGACAGTTGTATTTCCTAATTCTTACGATTTATCTCCAGTCATTTTATTCTGAAGAGAATCTTGGCCACGACCTTAAAGATGATCTAATTCGGCCTTCTCAAGACTAGACAGACGAAGACTGTTTAAGTGCTGCTAAAATATTAATTTGAATGGCCCAAAATCTGATTCCCCCTCATGTTCATCCAGGCTTTCACATGGTTCCTCAACCCACAGCTGTGCAGCCTCTGCTAGTTCCTCTTCCTCCATCTTCAGAGCATGGGGCAGCTCCACCCTGGCTGAAAACACATGCTACTCTTAACTCCTTCAGCTCCCTCTTTGCAGCCATGTACAATGCTGGACTCCACTAAAAGAGAGAGGAGAGGTTGTCCTCCTGCAAGCTTAACTACTGCACCAACACTATCATGACCTTAGTTAACTTAAAACATGACATACTTTATTCCTTCTGTGGTTTTTACAAAACAGAGAAAAACTGTTAAAAATTGTATTGTTATAGTACATAAACTGCTTTCATACAAGATTAACTCATACAAACAGCAGAGTCTTTGCTGTTTAAGTACGAAACCCTTTTATTTCAGAAGATAGATTTTTGTCTACACCGAACAGCCTGAACGATAAACGAAAAACTTTAAATCTTTATCTGACAACCTGAGAGTCATCATCAACTTTGTAAAGCAAATGCAGATATATGTCCTTGCTAAACTGTTAGCTTAAATGTTTAATAATACTGAACACACAGTTATACATTAACAGTTAGCTTATCTACAGAAACAAGCTAAAATGAATTGTGTAACAAATTAATAACGGTAGCTGTTCTGTCATTGAACATATGAAAGAACCATACATTCAGACCTTTTCCCTGTTTGTTGACAATGTAAAAGAGTCACTTACCGTTGTCATGAGTACCATCTTCTTCTTCTTCTTCTTCTTCTTCTTCTTTGGGAGATTTTAATGGCTGTTGGCAAATCATCTTACAGGTGCATTACTGCCATCTCCTGGACTGGAGTGTGGAACAGGAGATTGGCACATCAGTAGCATCTTCGATACAGTATTGCAAAATAAAACCAGAAAGTCTCAAGTTGCGAAAACATTCAAATAGGTTGTTTTTATGTTGTAGGTATGAGCATGTATTTCCAAATATTATCCAGTTAATTTCATGTAAATCTGCCACTTGCACTCACTCAGTTTTTGACAGATGGATCATGTCTAAAAAATTATGAGGACAACACAGAGAAAAAGTAATTCTGGCAAAGTTCTTGTCTTTTTTTTCAAAGTCAGCCAGAGTTGTCCATGACTCTTTTTTTTTTCATTCAGAGACAAAAACAAAAGGGGGAACATTTGGCAACGCTCCAATGAATCAACCTATAGTTATAAACCATCATCAGGAAGTTGGAGTTGGAGGCGTGATGTTTCTGGAGGTGAACAGATATTTTCCCAGAAACATTTGAGAGGATGAAAAGGTACTTTGTTTTCCAGCTGCTGTGCTCCGAGACAGAACCATTCATCATTCTGATCACGCTGAGCCCACGTCCTTATTTATTTGGCACAACGTGTTTCCAGCTCTGTTTATCACGTTCTGTTTGTATTGGCAAAAACATTTTCCACCTGAGTGACTGGATGACTGAAGAAAACATTTATTCTAACTTTTTGTTCTTGTTTAATAAAAGTGAGAAAAAAAATGACTTCACTGTTAGTCTTCACCTGCCCATACTTTCTCCCTCTCTCCTCTTTTCCATTCATTTGTCTGCTTTCTGTTTCGCCTCCTCCATTCCTTCAAAATTCATTTCTCTCTTCACACTCAGCCTCCATCTGTCTGTACTAATATCTCATTCGCAGCTCACTTCTCTCACTCTAGTTTTCTTTTAACACCTTAGCAGATGCAGTGGTGTGATGCTGCAATCAAAAGTTTACGACCACGCAGACCAAACTGGCCGTTAAACTCAGGTGGACACATCCGCCTATGCAAACATCCAGGGTAGTATAAAAGGAGTTGTCTGCATGCTTTCGAGTACAGTTTGTTTGTGTTTTATTCCCGCAATAAACCTCCATGTGTCTGCTCCACCGTGGCTCAGCAAGGAAACACAAAGAGGAAACTCCACACTGAGACGACTGTAACTCTAGAGGAAGGTGCCAGTTTATGGTCTGTCAGGGGTAGTTTGTAAGATGTGTTGTGGGAAATCAAAAGTGTTTATGGTTGACGCTCGAGGGTGGGGTGAAAACCTCTCCATCATGGAGGGGGTGATGGTGGTGGTGAGGGTTTGTTCATTTCATTTAAATACGGAGATAATGGCACACATTTTCAGACCGTCTCACGATTTTAAAAAAGAGAGAAGTTCAATGATCCTATAATCTGACTTTGGAGCAGGGGGAGGAGGTTTCTGAAGAAGCATACTGGCAGCTTACTCACTGTGGTGCATGAACTCAGAGACATTTCCTTGTCTGGACTCCTTAGTTCCAGTGAAGGAAACTCCTGATGATGCAGCACACAAAGACATGTGCTTCAAACCATGACGTATCAAGAAAACTGGGAACCTAATGGCACCTCGTCGGAATTTCCACGAGGGTCCCTCACCAAAAAGGTTTCCTCAAGTTTAGGCCCATACAGCATGATGACTAGAGTCCTTGAGTCCAACTGAGCCAGCTGACTTTCTGCTGCCTAATCACACATATGAATAAGATAAAATAATTTAATGACACGGCTCGTCCTGACTTTCCAAGTTTAAATGGATCAAATAGATTTATGAAACGCATTGTAGGGAATTTGCAACGCTTTACAGATGTTATTGTTTTAATTATTGAGTATAGGAAAAAGTTATATTGGGGAAACAGTTTGAGGAAGATCAATCACTCAGACACTGATGGCAGCGAGCTACACTGGAAGGTTCTGGCCTGATCGCTGGGGACAGGGGTTCAGAGTTGTGCCCAAGGGCACATCAACATGGACAGGAGGAGCTGAGGATCAAACCACCAACCCTGTGAATGACAGAGCTGCCCTGACCTCAACCCCCATCCAACACCACTGGGATGGACTGAAACACTGACTGTGAACCAGACCTTATCACCAACATCAGAGAAGGGTTAGGGAATAAATGTTCAGGTGTCCACATACTTTTTACCATGTACATTTTCTTTTTGCACTTTAACAAATGACTGTTATACGTCTCAGACTTTTCTCTCCCAGTATAAATACTAATCCCATAATCCAATAACAGATAAATGAATTATGCAACAGAAGGGGAGCTGT